>DWQX01000181.1:0-55954 GCA_018245475.1 Pharmacophagus antenor | reverse complement strand
TCCATATCGGGCGATTTATGGCGAGATCTTCATTTAGGTCTTTTTCTTTCAGGTCCTTTTGAACCGTCGTCAACCAAAAAGTGGGGGGCCTTCCGCGTTTCCGCTTCGTCGTTGCCAATTTTAGTGCTATTTTGACCATGTGGTCTTCTGGTCTTCCTTGAACATGGCCGTACCATTTTAGGCGTTTCTCAATAACTTTCTCCACAATGGGAGCAACGTTGAAGCTACCTCTGACATATTATTTTTTTTATTTTGTCTAGCAAAGTTAGCCCGCAGACCAACGCAGCATACGCATTTCCGAGGTGTGAAGTTTGTTAAGATGTTGTTTTGTGGTAGCCCAGCATTCTGATCCATAGAGGATTGCAGGTCTAACCGCTTCTTTATACACTTTCCCTTTCACCCTCAGTGGCATTTTAGTATCACACATAATTCCTGTAAGTTGTTTCCATTTAAGTCATCCCGTGTGGTTCTATGTTCCACGTCTTTGTTGATTGTTCCATCGTGACTTATAATAGATCCCAGGTATTTAAAAGTATCAACCAGAGGAAGCGGGGTGTTCTCTATATACATTTTGATGTTCTCTGTTTGTGACACAATCAAAAACACAAGACATATGTTCCGTCTTTTTCCTACTTATCTTTATGCCGTTTCCTTCCAAAGCTTATATCCATTGTTTGAAATCTTTTTGGAGATCGCCTACATTTTCGGAAATTTGTACAACATCGTCTGCGTAAAGTGTTCCATGGCAGAGGTAGATACGCTATAAATTTACTTTTTCTTCTATTACTATACCTAACTGTTTACCAATTCCTTTCGTGGAAAAATTCTAGACTGTGATGTTAGGATGAATCGTGTCGGTTACTGCAATGTCCAGCAGCGTTATCAGCAACCTAAGGGCTTACATAGAAGATAGTATTGCATTCACCTGATGTTATGTAATGTTTGACCAAAAGTATCAACATAACCGTAACCTGTAATCGGTTGTACATTATGTTTAAAATGTAAACAAACTTTTTGTTTTAAGAAAAGACATTAACATTTTTCGGGTAAATATTTTATGTTTAACATACAAAAAGTAGACATATAATAGTTTGTAACTATTTTAGTTAATATCAAACGCAACTATAGCCTTTAACTAATTTCGAAGAAAAGTGTATCATATGTGGTCACAAATCGCACAGAAGTGATTTAATTAACGTTAATTAACTTTAATTGTCTTACGGTACCATAACTTTAAAACTTAAATTACTATATTTTATAAATTAAAGACATCCTTTTTATTTTCTATTAAAAAGTAGTACATATGTTGTGAAGAAAATTACACTTTATACAATAAGTAAAAAATATTATCAAAATATGTTTTTAACATTAAAAATTATATTATGCAACTAGTGAAAATGTACTGTTTAAATAGATTTATCGACGTATCTAGAACAAAAGATAATTATTACATATTTAAATATCAAATATAATAATCAAAGTAGAAAGTTACTTTAACCTATCATTTTTGAACAATGCGGAGCTTAATAATAAAAAAATGTTTTTCCAAAATTTGATATGCATTTGATCAATCATATCATGGCCAATATTATGAAATATTTGAGGTTTGTACACATGTATAATCGATCTCTCGATATTTCGAACCTATTCCAAAACATTTAACTCGCGTGGCCGATATTTTGATAACAATATATTAGGGATCGATATGTCATACATTATATATATTTGTATACAAAAGACACACATTAAAGTCTAAGTAACATTTTTATTTAACGATTCTTACTAATTTAATATATTTCTATTTCTTATATGTTTCTTAATATAAATAATAACTAAGCATTTTTGTTGTGTTAGTAACTAAAACAATTCTTACAGCTCTCTGCATTTCATCAGCCATCAAGGCGTCTCTTCATGGCATAAAAAATTATATAAACATATAAAATCGGGGAAAAATAACAAGCTTTCATTTCAATGAAAACACAGCACAATTAGGAATTTTTTATATTTAAATACAACATGTACCCGAAAACAAAAAAAGATTGTATGCAAATCTACTTTGCTAAGAAAATAATAAAGTATCAATTATTAAAACACACAGTTTCTGTAAATGATTCGTGTTGCTTACACTTTTTTGAATTGTATATTTTATTACCGCTAAGTGCATCATTATAACTAAAATGCTGCATATATAGTTTTAATTTTTACTCAAGTTTTTCAAACCTTGAACCTTCAACTACTTGAACTCGCTTCGACCACGCAAATGTTTCTTTTTTTACGGAGAGGTATTATACACGGCTTATCTACTTTTTACAGTTTATATATTACCTGCATTCATAAGTATTAATTGAAATTATATAAGAATAACATTTCAGCGTTGTTTCACTGTAAGCATTTTGTGGAGAATATAAGACTAGCCGGTTAAACAAATAGTTATAATACGCATTAATGTACCGCTATGAAATTATATACCTATATAAATTAAATAGAAAGAAACATATTTATTTAGGTAAAATGTTCTAAGCAATTGAACATTTGAACAAAAAAAAATTATCACCTGCATACATCAATATTATTTGTGTAATGAATTGTAAATATTAAAAAAAAACTACGAGAAGTGCGTGATTTACCAAAATTATACTTATTTTGATAAAGTTCGAAGTAAAAAGTTCAAACACTATCTTAAAATATTTTTAAGTATTTATAAACAATGTAATGAAATAATAGTTGCTGTTACAATTAAGAAGTTAATATTGATGTACAATTTCTAATAATTTAGCATCATAACGAAGGAAAAATTACTTCAACTACCCACCAAATTGAACATTGTCATTAAACTTGAAACAATATGAAGGAAATTAAAGGAAATTCTATGCTAACCTAGTGGTGGCTCCAAACATGCTATGGTGGAAAAATCGGTATGTAGTCCAAGGTCAGGTATAAATGATGGTGCGTTCCGCGGCGATGGTGTTTGGTGGTAACGACAGAGTGCGCGAATGCGGCGGGAGCGCGCGAGCCGCAGTATGACGCGGCGCGCCGTCCGCCCGCCCCGTGCCGCCCTACGCGACGCTCCCAACCAACTCGATACATCTCCAATTAACACGCTCACATCAAGCATACGAACAATCATTTATCATGTGTCTTATTAAAAAATCTAAAGTGCCTTTCAAAGCAATATCGGTAGCTAAATCGTTGTATATATTTTAATAAGTGCCAGTGATTCGACAATATTTGTGAGATATTCACTAAAAAGTATACTTAACTCGAACTTAGATTAACGCGATTTTTTTAACGATATCGATTCAATGGTCCGAACGTCTTCAATTTATTTAATATTGTTTACAGTAAAAAGTATCTTAGCAACTGGACCCAAATAACTAAATGATTAATAAGTAATAAATGTAGCAAAATTTAACAAACAGTGACAAATGGCAGGTTTTAAAGCTTAAAATTATTCAAATTACATTAATAAATGGAAAGAGGTCTATTAAATTATAACTAATAAAATTAAATTAAACCAAGGGCCCAATCTTTATTTTAAATTCAATGTGATTAATGTGACATTATATTATAGCGTACTTTTTCGGATATTCGTATATTTCCAATAGTAATTAAAAAATCTACTATTTAGCTGTTATGTTATGACAACTTTTTGTATATATTATCGCATAATAATGACATTTACATGTTAACAAAACAAATACATTAAATTTTAGTTTCAACATATTTTGAATTACGAATATGTTTAGTAAAAGAAACTACGAAAATATTTCAGTAATAGTACGTTTCTTCTATTCTTATAGGATCTACTTAAGCTTTAAGAAACATATACATAAGTCCACATATATGTAAGATGTTGTTAAAGAGTTGTTAACAGTATATAATAAATTAACCTGGCTTTTACTTGAGGTCATGGAAAACGGTGCCTTAAAATATGGGAGCAACAACAACAATAACGAAATCATCGAAGAAAAAGTGGTGAGTATTTTAAATATAAATATAGATTATAATAGAAATAATGACACATTACACATTTTCTATATTTAAAAAAAATTTAATAGAAGCAATTTGTCTTTAAAAAAATTCGCTGCAGTTACAGAATGTAAAACAAACAACATTCATTTAGTTCTTAAGTGAGCCGAAGAAACAAAATATATTTTCAAAAAAAAAACATAATTAACTCAATACGTTAATTTGTTTTAAGTAGGTCGTCATGACTAGAATTGAATTATTGTTATGAAATAAGATTATGTATAAGAGGCATAAACTATAAACAGTTATTAGCAAAAAATAAGTCTCAGAGCTCTGTATAATCGTTAGGTTGTTACATTGTATAATCATTTTGTAATTCATTGTCATTAAAATATGTTGTACTATTAATAATTGATATTCACCAAATACAGATAGTCACCAAATGACTAATGACTACTTTTAAAATACTTAAATACTAACGATATTTTCACGACATTTTTTGCTCTTATTTTTAATGTTACGGAAATCCATAAATAAACTATTTAAAGCTCTCATTTAATACGCAACATAAAATATTGAATAATTATTTATACTAACAGTAAACGCTTATCGAACAATGAAGACTTCGTTTACATGTTAGTTAGAGATTTAGAAAATTATTTTTTTAAAATTAAATTCTGTTAAGTATTTTGTAGTGGTATCAGCTCAACGAGTTTTCCAATTACAGATGTAACTTTTATCAAGATCGTTACAACTTAACATTAAAAATCTAAATAAATCATCTATTCAAATTACGAGTTGCATCAACCGATGAAGCTGGCAATTTTTTTTTTTAAATAATATATAATAATTAATAACGCGTTTACTTAGGTAAGACCATAGGAAGGCTTGCAGATTCTAACCCGAGATAGGCGGATTATTTGATCTACTAATTTTTTAATTTTATCGAACCATAAAGCTATAATATGTATAACTAATGTATCTGCAGATATTATAAATCTTAATAATTATTAAAACAATTGATAACAAGCGTACCATCTTGCGAATAATAGGTTTTTGGATCGAATGGCAGTTACAACTTATTTACATTTATCTTTCATCTCATTCGCCAAACTCTGATACTTGCTTTGTTTCTATTCAAAAATTTAATTGAATATTTTAAGTGAGAATTCATTAAGCTATTTTTACATAAATATAATTTATATCGATTTTATTGAACACATTATTGATATCATTTTACTTTTTTATGTAAATGGAAATATAAAAGTATGTATGTGTGCTATGATCTAAAGTGAGTATATTACTCGTAGCAAGCAATCTAATCAAATATCCTTAATTAAAAACATTACCATCTGTTTGCTTGCTTAATTTTGAATTAATACTTGTTTTCGTAATAAGAAGGAGAATAAAACATCATTTGTTTTTGCTGGATGTTCACTTACTTCACTTCTAAGCCTAAATAAGTACCTGCCTGCTTCGAGCCAATATGTCGTCACATATTTCTACTACGACTTATGGAGCATGACCTTTAGGCCACGTGAATCTTTAAAGTAATATAATTTACAATTATTAAGAATGCTTGCATTGAAGGTTATTTAATGACCAAAAATCTTGAATGAAGCAATAACCTCATTAAAAAATTATTAATTAGTAAAATGTTATTCAACATTATTCCTGAAATATACTTTAAAATCCTTCTAGTTAGCTACCAGTCTCAATGTTAATATGCCGCCATAACAGCATTACTGTATTCCGGCAGTCATACGAGTACATGTGAGAACTAGAAGTATTTTGGGCAAACACGCTTTACCATCTACAGCCTCATTGTCACTTAAAATCATTTAAATTTCAGATCAAGCCCACTGCCGATAATAAAATTAGATTACAAAATACATACGTGACTTAAGCGTAGTTAGTTTTTTAAGGTTCCGTACCCAAAAGATGACCATCGGAACCCTATTGCTGAGACTCCGCCGTCCTGGTCTGTCTGTCCGTCTGTCAGCGGGCTCTATGTCATATTACATTGTAGGTAGAAAGTTGAAATTCTCATAGATTATGTATATCTTTTGCCACTACCGCAACAAATACTTAAAATATTATAATATAAAAACACTAAAATAAAAAAAAAATCTTACCTTAAATCTATTCCATCCATTGAATGTTAATGAAATTATCTAAATTTTTCTATACATACGTGAGAGGCTATATAAGTTAATAGCTTTTACAACATTTTGCCTGCCTTGTCTACAAACTCTGTTTATACAATACGGAACCCTTCGCATTGCGAGTCCGACTCACACTTGGCTATTTATTATTAATCAAAACGTGTATTTAAATAGAGACAGCAAATAAAAACGTGAAGAATATATTTCACAACCATAAAGAATGATTTCATTAAATATCACCATATTTTGATAACTGAAAATCTTTAATTAAATGATTATTTGTTATGTATATAACTTTCTACGCAAAACAACTTTTATTAGTAATAAAAACACTAATTATTAACTGCCAAACTATTTAGTATTGTAGTAGTGTCAGATTCAGTCGGATTAGGCGTATATTTAATAATAGTTCTTAAATAATTAAAAACATTATTAAATTAAAATTATATTGTTCAAATATTATTTATAACACCTGTTGCAATACCATTTAAAACATAAAAGTTTACAAAAAAAAAATTAAGGTATTTATTGTATGCATAATAATCTACTAAGCCTCTATGTATTTATTTTCAATTTTTCCATATCTATTTTGAAATTGTAAATATACACAATTACTACATTTGTTTCATCTAAGTTTTAAAAGCATCAGCGATTCTCATGAATTAAACTGCAAAAAAAGCGTACTAATAAGAATAGAATTAAAGTTACCAAATTCTAAGAAAAGAACAGAATAAGTCACTAAATTTTAAAATCGGAGATTTCAATATTAATTGATATTGTAATTGATGTGTCGTTTTTTTATGACATTTATAAAAAAGCATCGTTATACATATTTTGTAAGCAATTCTTGAAATTCAAATAGTGTGTATGAAACAATGGGTATGAAAATTTCTTTTCATACATTAATATAGCTTAATAAAACTTGGAGGTAACTTTATAAATCTTTTTCTTTCTCCATTCATTAGTTTAATACAATTATTGAAATCGATAAAATGTAAAAGAATTAAAAATCTAGATACAAATTTAAAGGCTATTGATTGAGAATGCTAGTTACTTATCTATTGTACATCGTTAGAGGTGTGTTTTGTCCTTGAACTGTTGCGAGCAAATCTGAGCCGTTTCAGTAGGCCCCTACAACGAAATTAACCATATTATCTGTTGGGATCCGTGACTTAAAACTATAGAATAAACGCAGAAGAATTGGCATATATAAATCAAGATGTTTAATCTAAAACAGTTAAAGTTCACCATATAGTTACAAATATAAAAGAACTCATTATGGCAATGAACTATGTGACAAGGCTTTCTAATCAAAGAAAGATAAGGAAAGGAAAGGTTATCCAAATTCTCAAAACGAAGATGTTAATTATTTTATAAATTTTGTATGTTAAATAAAATATGTTAAATAATTAATATAATAGAATTCCGAAAAGACAGCTGTATAAATATATAAGTATTCTTCTACACAACAACTAAAATTTTGGAACACTTGAAGAAAACTTAGAGTATTAACTAAAAAAGAGGTAATAATAATCTTCAAAGCACAGAATTTATTCATTTTGATAGTATAGCTAAGAGCCCACTCTAACCTGTGATCCATCAAACAAGATAAAACCTTCCTTTTTTTTTAAACATACTTGCAAAAAGTAGGCGTAGCCGTTTGGAGATTTATGTGTTGCACACTGCAAAAGGAACGTTATACAGCACCTCTCTTTTTGTACCAGGTGTTAAAATATAGATAAATTGCCGCAAATATATAACGAACCTTAAAGTACCCTTAGAAATAAAATGTTACGTCGTGCGTGAAAATGAGAGTAAAGACCTTTTTTGAACAGGAATAAGTAGCCGAAGAGCGCAAGGTAAGTGTGGCTTTAGAGACTTCAAACATTCTTTAAATATTTGTGGCTTCCTTTGAAAATGCCATATTTGCAGCCGGGATTAGTACAAAGTAGTATACAAGCATTCACAATGATAAGAATAGTGTTATTGACTATGTTTGGCCAGTATTAATGTTAAATTATTTTATCATGAAACTAAGCTCTACTAATTCATATAGGTTTGTAAAAAAAAACTTGCATCACAATGTTTTAGACCTCTAGGTTTCGTATTTTTCGCTTAGTTATTTATTTTATTAATAGTAAATTTTGTAAATATCATTGATTATGAGTAAATGGTGTAAGATGAGGGGTAAGTGAATGACATAACTATTTGATTCTTTTCAGATATTGAAAAACTTCTTTAAAAATTAAGAAATAAAAAATATAAGACAGGTATTGGTAGAAAAACAATCTAGATAAACTAACATGAAGGGGCCAATTGTGGTATATTATTCATTAAACATTTTCCTTCTGCTAATTTTCACACATTTAAAAAGAATTCATAAACAGATTTACAGTATCAGTAGTTTCTTTTAAGAAATAGTTTTACATATAAAATTGGTACATAGAAATAGATAATAAAAACATGTACATTAATTCTTGTGCTATATATAGTGGTAAAGAAATTATTACGATATTAACAACACCATTAAAATAATAAAAACTTGATTTAATTAATAAGAGTACCTGAGAGTACGCGTAGAAATTATAAATACATCGATTTCATTAAATATCCCCGCGGCTGTACATGTTACACTTTACTACTAATACATAACAGGGAGTTTATCACATTTGTCAGTGGGAAACTTCCTTGCTATTTTTTACTATTTTTTTTTTACTAGCTCCGAGGCGCAATGGTTTACCTGCTCTCCTTATAACGCGAAGGACCCAGATTCGTTTCCCTGGCCACAAAAGTAGTGAAGTCCGGATACTGGTGTTTTTCGAATCCACTTAACTACCACCCTCAATGTCAATCTGCCGCCATAACAGCATTGTTGTTATCGGGCAGTCATACATGTGATAACCAGAAGTATTCTGGGCAAACACGTTGCACCATTTACGGTCACATCTTCACGTCAGGTAAAATACTAGTGAAGTGATAGTCCATAACTGAAAATAAAAAATATTCAAGCTAGGAAAAAACAAATAAATGAAATTTTTAAACTATGTGAAGATCTCCTTCTATCAAGGAAAAGAACATCAACGATTTTTTTTATAAATCTGTATCCGTTTAAAAATAAATTGCTTAAATATAATAGTTGTTGACTAAATTATGATTGACTTTTTGTTCTTTTTAATACGTAAAAAATCTCAAGACGTTTTACAAGGATGGCGCCAAACTTTTCGTACATTAATTTCCATTGACTTTTCAGAAAATTTATAATCCGTGAATGCCAATTTACACTGGCGCAGAAAATTGTACATATAAAAATCAGTAAACTCTGAATATGAAATTATTTATTTTCATTTAATTACATTTGAGAGATATGTACATTTGAGATTTGAATGACAATGAGTAAAACTTTTTTTCTAACGGTTTAAAAAAAAATTGTATAGAACCAATGTAAAAAGTCTGCAAAAAACGTAACCTCTTATACCAGAACAACTACATATGTATTTTATAAGGATATAAAAAATTGATACATTAAGAAAAATAACATTCAAAAGTTGTTTACATATATTACACAGTTAACAATAGTTATAAAAAGTGGAACAATAGTCGAAATACATTTTTCCGATAGGTTCACCGATGAATTTTAAATTTATTTAAAGGGAATATTCCTCGATATTTATATTAATTTTGACG
This sequence comes from Pharmacophagus antenor, assembly GCA_018245475.1. NCBI lineage: Eukaryota > Metazoa > Arthropoda > Insecta > Lepidoptera > Papilionidae > Pharmacophagus > Pharmacophagus antenor. Next base: position 46,136 of record DWQX01000181.1, on the reverse strand, counting down.
ATTACTTATATATTCCTGCAATTACAAATATTATTAGTAATAACATGAATATTTTAAAATTTTGTTTAGTTAATGATATATATATTTAAATTTATGGAAATCAATGTTACATAAACTCGTATAATAATTTAAACAATAGAGACAAATTATAAATATTGCACAATGTAACTTTTTAAAGAAATATTAGTAATGCTATGTCATATCGAGCGCAATGTTTTCTATGGATAGGAGTCATTGCAGTGGTAAATTATTTTGAGGGTTGAATAAATTTTTGATATAACGTAGCTTTGTCACGTGATCCAAACGGCAGTGGCAGCGGCACGGCATGCCGACACAGCGACAATGCGTTTGAGCTGAAGCGTTCGATGAGTGGACGGGGGAGGTTGTACGAGGTCACGCCTTGTGTTCGGGAAGCTCCGTCGCTCGCCGGCGGACGCCGCACAGGCTCGGCGCGCGCACAGCGACCTCTTGCGTGCGCCGCACACCGCCCATCGAGTTTAGTCCAGCAAACACGCTGCGGACTCTACCGCCTTCCACACTGCCAAAGAATCGTTATCTAAATAGCGTTCCTGGGCCCTTGCCTTTAGTGAACGTTCACGCGTTTCATCCACAAAACGTAGGCCACGCGAAACACGCATTCTAAATACGATAAAGCTTTCAATAAAATGAGCAAACACCCAAAAAATAAGCGGAGTGCTTGCTTAATCGATCGACTGCATTAAAAAGCATAAACTGTTTTTATCGTTTTGCAGGCGACTTTTGCAGATTATTTTCTGCTGCGATTGAGCTTTACAGCTTAATTATTGCGTATTCTTAAAAAGTGATCGGAAATAGGCTTGTGCATATTTATAAATAAAAGAGAGTGGTGCCGTCCTGTGCTTAGTTCTTCAGTGAACAGTGCGTCAGATTTCGAGAGGTGTTTTATTGTTCATTTGGTTGCGAGCTTTAGCATTTTTTATTTCTTATATTAATTATTTATTTCTTGCATTAATTTACTATTATTGTGGAAAAAAAACGCGATCCATGCTTGGAGTTATGACTACCATGGTATGGTTTCCTTTGTCTACATTAAATACTTTTTCATTTTAGTGACAGTAGCTTAGTGTTTTCATTAAGCTCAAGTTGAATCATTTTAGAATTATGTACCGCTAGTTATATCCTATATTCTACTAATTCAAAACTAAAAATATTAGTTTTGAGTTTATTCAAGAGTTTTAAAGCTTTTAAACCACGTAGGTTTATTATCAGCAGTAGTAGAATGTAGCACATTGATTTAGAACATGCGAAGTATATTTTAAATTAAACGCCTAAAACATTTTTGGATATGTTGGGATATTCAGACGCGATAACGTATATAGGATGCAAGTAAATGCATCTCCGCCTAAATTTTCCTTATATAAGTTATATAACCAATACTACTTTTACATTTACACTAAGTAGAACAGAAATACTCACTGCGGATATTTATGCATAGTAAATACGAAAAGCTTTAATTCCTTCAGTAGGAACATTAATAATTGCGACTGTAGCGTACACGCCTAACTATTATGATGACACGCAAAGCACAATTAATAATTACCCTCTAATCGTCAGAACTATTTGCATGAAATACAAAATAGAAATACGCATAGTTAAATGGCATCGTATTTATATACTTTTATGTACTGAAAATTTTAAAAAATTTAAAGAATTTTCTTTTAAACTTGATTTTATTCTATTTTTTATAATTTTTCAGTTTTTTTTTATATTTTCGTATCTAGCTCGGCATAAACCTTATATTTCCATTGTTACACCTATATTTACTGCAGCCTGACCTCTTTTTCACGAACAATGTAACTATTCTGTCGCTTTACTGAGCTATTTTGCCAGAGTTTCGTTATATATTTTTAAAGATTCAACACTAAGAAAATTGTGTTTTATTTGAATAAATACGCGTAATTCTTAACCGAACACTAAAAGAAAATAATATTTACGAATAAAAGATCTTATACATTTAAGTAATTCGTTTAATGCACCAATGTAATGCTTTAACAGCTTGTAATTGTAGAAAGTGTTCTTCGTTTTAAAGAATTAAGATTTTAAGTATTGTTTGTTTAAAAAATATTAGTACTTTACCGTGTTACGTAACCTCAGTGTATAGAACAACAATTACTTGTAATTATATTTAATACCGAAAACTTTAAACAATAGGTGTAACTTTATTATTGATCACCGGAAAATGATTAGAAAAATTACGTAAAAAAATTTAATAATTATTTGTAGTCGTCTTGAAGCGACTACTATCTTTCTTCTTTGTTTGAAACGTAATGTAGTAAATTTCAAGCCTTATCCATTCTTAATATTTTTTATTGCGTTTTTAATACTTAAAACTTTTTATTTCTAGTAAATGTTATTATGCATAGTTCCGCAGAGAGAAAATTAAAATAAAAAGAAAGAAGTGTTCGTAATCATAAATAAAGGTAGTAATGAAGAAAACCAGCCACACGGCGACACGCTGTTGAATAACAAGCGGCCTAGTTCTCAGCATTTAGTACCGCGATGCATAAATACAACCTTTATAAATAATTTATTCTCTTGGCGACAAAAATCTTAGTAATCGTTTGAGCTAATAGCCCGGATTCCTGTTGAATTCCTTACATTTTTATTTTACCTAAAAACCATACCATAGTAAACATATCCATCAAAAAATAACGGTGTAACTAGTAAATTAACGTGAACCGAAATCAGAATCAGAGGCGTCGGTGCGGATAAAGCGAGCATCTATGCAAAATACGGCAATCACCCTTCTGGAGACGGCGTCGGCGTTTGAGAGAGCCGTGCTGGAATGTGAGCACCTGGAAGCGTCGGAGCACGGGGGGTTCCGGTGAGAGCGTTGGCGCGGCAGCGGCATGGAAGAACGCGGGCCCCCCGACGTGCCGCTGATCGTGACCCCGCCGGCGGTGGGCCCCAGCGCAGCGCTGAGCGCGCGACGCGTCCGCTCCGCGCGCGGCTCCCGTGACGAGCCGCCTTCCACCTGGCGCTCCTCGGTGCGCGTCCGCGACACCGGTTTCCGCGGCTCCCGCAAAAGCGTCGTACGCCTCGAACCACCATGTAATGGTCTCAACGGGTTACCCGCCATCGGCAAGGAGGTAAATCACGTTACATTGGATGATTATGAGAATGTCTCGAATGTAGCCACCGTGTGCTAATTACGTTGAGTCACCAATATTTCTGTAATATTGTGGAAGACTTGACGTTACGGTAAAAGTTAACATCAAATGATGAAACATTAATGTAAATATTGTAATAAGTAATAAATCTCTTAATTAACTTATATGAATAATACGTAAAAGTATTTCTTTAAACTTCGTAGTTATTTTTACTCTTTAATTAATTTGAACTTTATCGATCATTTATGTAACTGGAGATAATCGGTTAAAACCTTTTTTTTAGTAAAAAAAAATTTAATTTCTAGTTAATGTAAAAAATCCCTATCAAATGAAGATCTATTGAGTACTTAAAATGGATTATTTAATTTAATTTAATCTAATCTGTAAATTTTTACTTTTGTATTAATATTGACAATGTAATAATTTACTGTTAACTATTTATAGTTAGATTTTCTACCGTATATATTTGATTAAAAACATGTGCCAGTTATTAAAAATTGAAAACAAAAACAAAACACTAGGCTTTTATTATAATTTTCATTTTTGCGAACTACAAATTTTTCTCAATACACTTTACGTTATAAATGATTCCTAAAATCTAAAGAAAAGCATTTACTTCTCATCAAATTATATTCTAAATATTTAAATAAAAGTGATATCAATATCACTGATCTGTTTAGATAAAGATAGGATTTAAAATTGTTTGCATATACACAAATATAAGGATAACAAATAGTAAATACAAAAATTAACATTATATAAATAAATAAAAAAGAAATCCATTGGGGAAATCCTAACTAAAAAGCTAATTTTTGTTGCGTCAGTTTACAATCAATTTTGGAGTTTGACGAAAAAAGCTATACTGATTTAATTGTAAAAAGTTATTGTAGACTTATCTGTTGTACTTTTATCAAAATCGGTATCAGTAACACATGAAAATCCAAATGTAACTTTCATAGAGCAACAGTAATCGATTTAAGATTATTTCACTCTTTGACATCAGATCACTTACACAGAAAATTACAATTAACTTACATTGAAACCTTTAACATACGGTTTCTGATGATAACATATTTTTAATCGCACATAAATAAATGTAATAAGAGTTGCATATCTATGGCAACTAGGTTTTTAAATGGATTGACAGCATATATAACTTAAAGCCTGTAAAGAAAAGTAAAGAGGGTAACGAAATTAGTATTTTTATTAAAATTATGTATGATACATCCCAAATATTTCATCTAAAAGTCTAAAATCGTTTACGGATATGAATGTTTTCCAAAAATTCGTTCCGTCTCTAAATAGAAACCGGGAAATCAAATTCTAAATAAAAATTATGATCAGATTTATAAATGTTTTCCCATCTTTTTAGTTGGTTTAAAAATTACACAGCACGAATTTTCAATTTGTTCCAAAATTAAATTACCAAAAACGAGCAACGTTTAAAAATAAATTTAGAACCAATAAACTATATTTTACATAAGAAACGGATTATTAATTTTTTTAAAGGGCCACTTGTGATAAGTTTAACTAATAAATTAAGAACCCTCCACAGCAGAAATACCGAGCACTTTTCAATACGTAGTCATTCCTAACAAAAGAAAGAAGAGTAAGATAGGTACACATCGAGACAACATAATTATAAAGAACCATACAATCCTTAAAAACCTCGTTCTTTTCGTTGCTTGTTTAAAATTCAGTTAAGTAATAAGAAGTCAGTTATCGTTACAGAAATGCTTATGTTATTTGTCACAACTATTTTTGAAGAGTGAATAAAAAATTTAATTAAAATTCTTCTTTAATAGAAAAACAAAATAGGAGCTAGGGTGCGATGTTGTACCTTACTACATTTTTGTTCTTGTTACATTATTCTACATAGTTACGGGAAGGATGAGTTGCTAAAATTACGAGGTAGCACTCTTGAAAATAACCAGGTTATGTTTTTACAACTATAGATATACATTATGTTAAAGAGATAACATTTTTTTGTTATCTCTCTCTTGTCATTACAACTTTGAAAGCTAAATAAAATAATTAACCTATTTTTATAATAAACGTGGTACATGCATATTCTATGATTTTTTGCCGTTATACTAATAAAAAGTTAATGCTTTATTTTAGATACATAACTGTAACATTTCAACTTTTAGTAATTATATAATCGAACTACTATTTTATGTTACAGTAACTTACTAGAATCACCATACCACAATGCATATACAAAATGGTTCGAATGATATGGGTTTTTCATTAATCTACTTAATTTTATTACTTCTACAAGCATATTTGATAAACAGATACTATATTGTGACAAAGCCTTTTATTTACTATATTAGCACTACATAAGACTGGAAAATTAGGTAAAATATGTGTAATATTTATCATAAGTGCACAAGGGTCACAACGCGGTCAAAGTGTTACTAATATTAAATTCTAACTCACCGCTATGTATAGGTAGAATACAATAAAATAAAGTAAAATTTTAATATAATTTTTTTATTATTATAATAGAATACTTTCGATTGATTGACACTTATTTCAAATAAAAATCTGGATTAAAATCGCTACAGTTCAAAATTGTACAATAATAAAGAAGAAGAATCAAATTCGTAAAGAATATTACTGGAGTCATAGAGAATATTAATTTTCTTATCGTTACGTTACGTTGTATAAATTTCGAAATGTGTCTCTACAACAACTGCATTGAAAGTTGATATACGGGTATTCCAAAATTTTATTTAAGACAACTTATAGCTTAGAACTATTGGTTATGGTTCTAACTTATATAACAATAATTACAAACAACTACACTTCTTAATAAATACGACCTTATAATTGTGACAAAATAGTATCATAAATGTTCAGACGAAGGTGAAAATTTCTCCGTATGGTTTGTCACGGTATGATGATAACCTTTTCATCAGGTTTTATATAAATCTTTTGAAATAAATGAAATGGTATAATGTTACAAACAGCAATGTTATTTTTAAAACTATAATAAAATAAAATTATAAAAAAAGTTGTTCCAATTTTTTTTAACTATTTTGAATTAATTAATACATTTCTTAAGTGAGGCGGTACAAAAAACGCGATCGATAAATCGGAAACCATAAGTATTATACATACTGTAAGGCGCAATCAGAGTTGAATTCACTAACATCACTTCAGCGGACGTCTTAAATCTGCCCGTAGAGCATTCATTAATTCAATGATCATTTCAGGTTCTAAAGTGCTCTACGCTACAAACGCTAAAGGAGCACTAAACATAATAAATAATATTTCTTAACAACATGCTATAATTAAGTGAACTGCAATAAATAATTTTACACAATACTAATATTATTCAAAAACCAATTCTTTGAAGAGTACATTATTCGCTCCTATTAGTAAATAGATTTTACATTATTATTATAATACATTCAACTAGTTTCAATTTTAGACACACAATCTATACGTATAATAAAACAAAGAAACTGTGTATATGTGTCTGTTTGTATGAACCGTATCGCGCTATCTAAGGACGATTTATGCTATAAAATATAAACCTCAAAAATATTTCTCATATAGGATTGTATCATTTATATTAATTTTCATAGAGATCGGAGGAAAGGTACAGAAAATGACACTGATGACATAAAAACATTTATCATGAGAACGTACGCGTGTGTGTGTGCCACATTTTATTACAACCGGTGGGACGGTTTCACAGGTTTTTATTTATATCATTAATCATGATTTAAATTAAAAATCTATCGCTTCAGTAAAATATTTTTTCAAGGGCCATGGGCTAACACTATTATTTAACCTCAACTTCACTTGATGGTACGTGAATATAAGGCGATGATGAAGCGTGCTCGCCCAAAAGTATTCTGCAACGTCTCAATAAAAACGTTACAGACATTCTTGCAAATTTATAATATAATAGTAAAACTGCATCAGTACAAATAGCTTTTTTTTGATTCTTTTTTACATCGTTATAGATAAAGTTTTCCTATACATCAAATTATTTTAGTCTTTTTTTTTCAAGTTTTGAGTATTTGCATGAAATGTAAATTAGGTAATTATGTATTCCTCAATAGTTAAACAATTAAGGCTACGTACGTATCTTCCGGATGCTACATGTTCGCGTAGTAATGAGACTAACCAATCATTGATGTAAATAATTGCAAGTCATAGACCGATTTTTTTAACTAAACTCCAAGACATATTAATTTCATTTTAAAATTGTTTATTTAGACTTTCATTATGCTCCAGATTATTCAATTTAAATCGGCATTAATTGTCTTAAATGAAAAAAAAAACTTTAATATGTTTAAGGAAATTACAATCTGAATCTAAATATAGTACCATAATAATTGATTAAGCCATAACATTTTAAATGAATTTCTTATAATGCAATAAAAAGTGATGAATGGCAAATTTATTTTGAATTACAAAGAAATAAAACATATACAAATGCGAAGAAAACTTGTACACAAACTTTTTAATGTTTTGTTGCAGGTATTATCACTTGGCGCGACAGGGGGTCACAAGGGAACCACACAACCATCACACCCCTGGACAATCCTCCACCATTCTCCTTATAAGGTAAGCAAGTTTGTTTAGTGTTCTGTGATTGTTATAGTATAATTTTTATTTCATGATAATTGCCTAAGTCAAATATCTCAATTTCGTTATTATGAGAGTCTCTAGCTCTCAAGCTATGACAATGATACTGTGTCGGTGGATTGACAATATGTGGGTGGTTCGAAAAATTCTTCCACTATCCAAAGTCCACTATTTATGTGGATAGCATGGGAAACCACAGACAACTATGTTACAAGGCGAGTAGTTAGCTGTTGCGCCACTGTTACAGATAAAAAATGACTACATGGCTCAGCAAAATTTTATGAAAAATTAATGAATCAATGCAATATTATAGATATATTAATTGTTGCATATCGTATTTTGTCCTTCCATTTCATGATGTTGTCAAGAATGTATTATAAATTTTATAGCAGCGTTATAACGATCAAGATCCATCTGCATTCTACCCTGATCAAACTATAATGTAATGTTCGTTTACTATATATATAATCATTAAGATGTTGATTTTTCAGAAGTTATATATTATACGTTTAACACGAATATACATTTTTTTATGAATCATTATTAATAAACAATATATGCGTTTTAATTATAACTCTGCTATAACCTATACCAAGCAAATGCAAAAAAATTTGTTCATGCAATAATAACTAATCTCTTCTCGTCTGCTAAATAGTTTCATAGTTTAAAAAATAGTAACTGCGATTTGTTTCTTTAATACTTGGTTATTTCTTATATTCCACATTTGTACTTTTAATAAAAATAAAGGCATTCGAGTCGACATCAAAATTACGTTTTATTAAAGTAAATCGACCCAAGGTTAAGTATAATTCATATGTAATTTTTTTTAACAAATAATCTTCATGCTTTATTCAATTATAGAGTTTATTTATATGATTTTAAAGAATCTCTGTTTGATTTAGTCACTCGATAAAGATTATCTAAATAATATCTGAATGATAATAGTATGATTAAAGATTGGAATGTTCATGGAATATGGCGCATAAAGTTAATACTTTAAATAATTTATTGACAATGTTAATCATACATATCTTTAACACATTATTATGTAATTATCGCATATACATGAACATTCTATTCACAATGACATGTAAAAATGAACTTGCATCGTCACTTTGAATCGACACAATGTTTTGCGAGTGCTGTTCCTTAACAATTAATTCGAACTTCAGATACTTTTACGCGTTACCGTAACAAAAAATTATCAATATATCTGAAAAATAAGATCATCATCGACAAAGGCCTTCCTTTTAACATTGCGGAACCACTCAGTATCCTCAATCCGTTTGAGACAAATAGTCTTCTCTGCCCACTGACTTGCACACCAATGCTTTATGGAAATAAGCATTACGGAAAAAATTTGAGATCAATTATTGTAATATATTGCTTGTACAAGTTTCCGTTTATTTTACAGTTCTGTTGTACTACATCCGTTTGTAAACAACATGTACCAATTGTTTTTTTTTTCAATTACTGCAAGACCGATTATTGCTTTTTTCAGTTGAATATGTTAGGAAAGTATACTAATCTCTTTTATCGAAGATTAGTTAAGTGCCTCCACGCAGACCTTATTTCCGCCGCCAAAGAGTAAATCTATAGACAATATTTAAGCTTGAAGGATCCGTTGAAGTTATTGAAATCACTGGTGCAGTGAGACTCATTAACACCTAATTGTTATAGACAAATAAATCGCTATCAGGTGACAATAATGACGATAAATAAATAGACAATTTAAATTATGAATGGCTAAATAAATAATGAAAAAATACATCATGAATTGAAGTAGTAATATCAGTAGTGTCATTGAGTTTTTAATGTTATCAATTGGTAAATTTCGAACTATCTGTATAATGCAATATGACTGTATAACAATGTAATATAAAAACTATACAACACAAGCAGAACCAGAAACTGACATAATAAACGCCTTGGGAAAACTTCAAAAGCTCTGCGTCCAAAAAGAAAGTCTGCTCTGTGTACAAAACATACTTTCTTTGATAGACACCTGACACACTTTTTCAGATAGAAACCAGGCCTTACTTGTGCATGACAGTACTTTATAACCGTCTTGTCCTTACTGTTCTAACAACTTTAACTAACAAGAATTCTCATATAATTGAAAAAGGTGTAAAACAATTTTTTTCTCATTAGACCACATATGTTCTTTTATAGCTCAACACAATAGTAATAATAGAAACTAGCAATTTTATAACAATAATTTTTAATAAGAATAAACCCGCAATATTTAATTTTGCCTACCACAATTTAATTTTAATACGTGATATAATCGAAATTCTCTCCCGGCGAATGGTTACTTTACTGTACCTAGGAATTTCTAGATTTTTTTTCACAGTGGAAGGTTAATATGGTGTAGGTATAGCAATTATATTATAATATAGCGTAAATTTGGGTTAAAAGTCTTCTTATGTTTAGCTTAATCTACGAAGTTAGAATGTATTTAACATTTGTCCATCGGCGCCAATATTATTGTATCTATTAATGCGCAACGTATAGTTCCTAGTTTTTACACATTTTGTGCAGATAGCTTTCACTAAGTACAATATTTAATTTCATTCAATGCACGACATTGGTTCGTGTAGATTAGTCACCTTCAGATACAAATAGTTACTTCTCATTAATTCAGTAATAATTAAACGTCCATCAGACAGGAACAAAGTAATGTTTATCATATCAACATTAGCGTCAAGCGACAGCAGACTCCTCCGAGGAGGAAACTACTGCGAGAGAGAGATAACCTTTTACAAGAGCACACTGCAGAAAAAATATAGCATATTTAACAATTTTATTTACACTTTCAGGCCGCTTGGGATTGGTTGATTCTTATATTAGTTATCTACACAGCAATATTTACACCTTACGTAGCTGCCTTTCAATTGAACGAGCCAGATTTTGACAAAAGATCACGCAGCTTCGGCGAGGATCCGATAGTCGTCATTGACATGATAGGTAATTTAATTTTCATAATAAATATTATTACACATTAAAGTCACCGATGATTATTACAAATATAACAATTTGTCGAAGATGCATCCATTAAGACGAAGATTCAATAAAACTAAAATCACACGTATGCTATCCAAACCCATGTGGGGTTTATTATTTTACCAACATCACCTAAATGTAAATTATCAACTACATTTGTTTCATGAGCAAAAGGCATGATTTATAATAATTGAGAAAATTGTAATAAACGTTAGACAACTCCAAACTATTTCTTTAATTTTTTTTCAATCACTTGGTAATTTTGATAATAATCGAAAAGATAGGTAACGTACATTAAAATTAATCCATAGATTTTAGATTATCTACTAATTTCAAATATATAATTATTAATTTAATAAAAAATGTATATATTTATTTTGATTTTGATTTATAATATTTATTTAAGAAATACGTAACGAAAATTAAAAGTTATGATAATGTATTTAGTCAAATAATTATAGTAACTTGAAGTAAATTGTTTTTTTTTTCTAATTTTGTCGTTACTATCATTTTGATATTTTTCAAATAATAGTTTGTTAAGCATTCTATATTAAATTTAAGTGTAGCAAAAAGGTAAAAACTAATATAAGCGACCTGACTCATTGAAGCAGGACAAAAATAAAGTGTGCAGTTTATGTATAATTAAACAAGACATCGGTATGCTGATAGATAATAGACAGACTGCTCTTGAAAACTACTAACAAGGATATATCTATACTTTTATGAGAACTGGATAGAAAACTATATTTTAATAACTATATAAATATTCAATAACTTTAGCCACCTCTCAGAATGCCGTGTCGTTTTACGCGGTTTTATACAAAGGTTTGGCCTTTTCCTGGTGGGTTGGCCATATAATATTGACTCCATTAGGTATTTACAAACAAAATGTTCGTAATTTACACAAACTGTACATTTTGTTTATGAACAGTATTAATTTTTCAATTTTCACCCACGTTTTGGTTAATCGAAGGAGAAGGCTGATGCAAAATCTAGCATCCGCCCTTTGTAATTTAGATGTAAAACTTATAATAAAGAATATTTATTAAAATAAAATATATTTAATACATAATTGATACTACATCGATTAACTCAAAAGCGTCAGTTAGTCATGTACATGGATTACTGCAGGGAGTATAATTAAGATAACAAAATATTATTTGCAGTTGACGTGACGTTCATAATAGACATCCTTATAAATTTTCGTACGACCTACGTTAACGCAGCGGATGAAGTTGAATCCGACCCAGCGAAGATCGCCATGCACTACTTGCGTGGATGGTTCATCATCGACCTCGTCGCAGCGATTCCCTTCGACCTGCTCCTCTTTGGCACCAACACTGACGAAGTGAGCTGCTTTTTCATCGCCTCTAATACATTAATCTCATTCGATTTCATTCCACATAAACACATATAAATAACATTAGTAATAGATATTATACAAAATAAATAAATGCCTGACATTTAGTGGAAACTAGAAGCCAGATGATCAATTGTCCGAAATTGAACATAGAAATTATATCTGACTCGTAACTGTTACAACGACTAAATTACTTATTGTAATATTTATAAATCTAACTGAATATATTTACAGTACACATCCAATAGTACTTTATCCACATACTAATTAGTGACGGAACACGTCACATCTCGTTCACAGCAAAATAGGTCAGCTAAAATAAAAAGTAGGTCGTTACATTTTCAGTTATCATTCCAATTATTAGCCCCTATAAATGATACCCCCACGCACTTATAATTATGTTTAAGGTATTATACATCGTATATAATGCATTAACTTTTCGGACAAATGAAGTTCTGGATAATATTAGACCAATCACGTACAGTAGCGGAATGCATTTATTGCAATTTACACATTTGAATTATATGCCACAAATTAAAACGACAAATTATATGCCAATCACAAATACGCCCCATGTTCTGAATTAGCTTTTTTTAATTTTATTTCATTAAGAAATTAAGTATACAACAGAATTTATGATACGTTCCAACTAGTAATTCTCCTTTAAAACACAAGTATCTAATAACTAGAGAAATTGTTACCGAATTTATTTTGTTCAATATTATTTTTTGCGATGTGACTACTTTTTTCATATTTTATTTTTCTAATACCATCACATGGTATGAAGAAAGAACCCAAGGTGGGTGCATACTGAATCTGTAATAACATTTCTTGTTACAGCAGGGGCTGGAAAGTGATGAGGTATACCATCTTTGTGAACTATTTTTTGTTGCTGCCACTATATTTTCTTAAATTTTAATTTTTATTTTTTTATATTGATAATTTTTCACTAGCTGTTAATCCACTAATTTAATGCACAATGGAAGAGTTGGAAGCTTCCCTTGAGCTAAAGTCTACATTGTTTAACACCGCGGCAAAACATACCGAGCGCTCACTCGCTGCAACCACGAGCTTAGCTAATGAAAACAGTATTGAATTGATTAACATTTTTTTATTAAATTATTATTTCGTCATCATTATCGCAAAATCTACACTATAATTGCTTACTTTAAAAGCAAACTGGAAGTATCAACGCAAAAGAGAACAAAACGATGTACTAAGACATTTTTTCTTATTGTAAAGTCTTCAGAAATTTAATCAAGGTAAAACATTTTTCATTTCGTCAGAAAAGTTGAAAACTATTTTGTTTTTACATTTTAGAAGAGTTTAATTAGGAATAGTATTGAATTTAAATGTAGTTATAAAGATATATGTAGAATAACCTAAAGCAAAAAAATCTTGTAGCCTATTACATTATCGGGATAATCGGCCGTCTGTTATCATTAAGTCATATTCATAAGCTTCTTTCATAATTGAGTGCAAAATCACAAAGCGCACAGAGCTTGGTAACCGATATGCTCACACTTCCCAGACTATTGAAACTTGTACAAAACAACTAAATGCCTTTCACTACATTTGTTAGCACTAAAAATTCCAGATAATAATATTATGGCACCCACCTTACATTTAACAATAAGAGTTTTTCATACATGTGTCCATTGAACATTTTATTTTACATTGATCCATATAAAAAATTTAAAATTCTGTTCAATTATATTTTATTTATTACTTAACGTATTCGTGAATTATTAGGTTTTAATACCTTTTAACATATTTACGGTATTAGAAACGTTAAGCCCATAATTATTAAATCCGCTATTCCGGAAGATTTATCTTGTGACTTCTTATAAGACCTTTCAGCAGCTTTTTATGGAGAATTTTTAAGAAAAACACACAGAATTTAATAATGAAATCAGTATAAAATTATAAAATATAATGTCGTGGCTGCAACTATTATAAAATACTACTAATTCCATATTTTAATTTGCGTAATAACTTATATTTGTTTGTAAGCAATATATGTAATCGTACAACCGGAATTATTTTTGTAGCCTCCCCAGAAATTTAGCTGACCAATGACCAGTGAAATTTGTCATAAATATAAATAAATCACAATCATCTATGAAAATTGTTTTACTTTACTTTTACTTTTTTTTCCGGAATACTTGCATTTCATAATTATTTGCGTTAAGATAAATGTAAGAATATTGTAAATGACCTCAATATGTACATAAAAATTTAACTGATTGTTGTATCTAAAAAACTTTATTGATTATAAGTAGTAAAGTAATTTATAAATCTGATTTGTTGTGTTATATCTTGGATGAAGTATTATTCCAAAATAAATGCTTATTAAGTTTGATGTTTGTATTGTCATATTTTTGTAACTTGTCACCGCTGTAATTATTGTAAAATAAATTCTTAAAATATTTGATGCAAAATGATTAAAAAAGAAAGTCGTATATTACGTTTAATAAAAAAATTAAACACTAATTTACTTCAAATAATTTGTAGAACTATTAATATTACAGTAGAAAAAGTATAGAATTTTTTACTAGTAGTTACTTGTTCCATACCTATAGCTCTTTACTATTTTTAATGTATGGTTTATTCTGTCTGTAATAATAGAAATAAAATCAAACAAAAATAAAATATCATATTATTTTTAAAATTAATATAAGGTATTTGTTTCAAACATTTTATTCAATTTTAATACCATTTATAATAGTAGACGCCTCTATACTGGTTTCAAAAGTAATTAAAAAAAATTAAGGAATTCCACAGTTTCGAATTAAATTATAAAGGAGATTAAATCTTTATTAATCAATAATATAACATATAAAACACGATATAAAAAATTCACCGTCGATATTTTATATATAAACATGTTCATCCAAATTGTTTTAAATTTTAATGTTACATGTTACATATTACTCGTACATAGAATAGAGCTAGCTAATCATTATAGAATCTTTTGTAGGGTTTGTTACAGAAAAATAATAGCTTAATTAAATAAAAAATAAAATTTGGTAACTCTATATATACATGTATATTACTTAAATTAAAACGTGCACCGCAAAATATAATGAAGCTAGCTAATTTCGTAGTACAAAACAATTGCTTTCATGCAAACTTTATCTCAGTTTGGCTGAGTACAAAAGTCGCTCGCATAGTTAATAAACTAGAAAAGTTTTTGCTTGGTTAGCGTGAGTCCGCTGCAAAGCATCATTATCGCTGTATAATCATAAGCGAATATTCATCCCAGGCTTTATTTCGATTCTCGCATTCTGGAGTACGTAGCTATTTGGATTCTTAAACTAATTGTCTGTTTCCAGACTACTACGCTCATCGGTTTGTTGAAAACAGCTCGGCTACTGCGCCTAGTGCGTGTCGCACGTAAAATTGATAGATATTCTGAATATGGCACTGCCGTCCTACTACTCCTTATGGCTACATTCGTCCTTTTTGCCCATTGGCTTGCATGTATTTGGTAAGTTTAACAAAATAAAATATACGTCGAAGTTGATCCTTCTTTTATAACTCGTTATATAATAAATATAATTTTCCTTTTTTGATTTTAGTTATGATACACTTGTTATTGAATTTCGAAAGTTTCCTAAAATTGTGCTTACCCCAATGTCATGTGAAATCTCTCATATAAGTCGCAAATGTACCATGTCCATAATTCAAAAAGGTTAGAATACTAGAACTTCATTTAGAAATTCATATTAACGTGCTCTTATGAATAAGTACTACATTCTAGATAAACATACTAGAAGATACAATATTCCTTTAAATCTTTAGGTATGCGATTGGAAATTGGGAGAGACCTCAACTACAAGCTCCTATTGGCTGGTTGGATGCTCTTGCTAATGATGTGCAAGCAACATACGAAAACTCCACTGGACCATCTATGAGGTAAGTTCCCGTTTACATATCATCCATTTGATATGCCTAACAGTACATTAATAGTTAGTTATACATTCTCATTATTATTACTGCAATAACCCTTAGTTAACTATTCCTGTGAATCTAGACTCTATTAACGACAATTTAGTGTCAGTTTTCCTTTTTTTATTTAGCATTCTAAATTCACTAGTAGAAAACAGCTGGGGAATCGGTCAAACATTAGTTTTTTTACTGCATCTACTACTAATACAGTAATATGATTAGAATTGACAAAAGTTTATATAAGTAATTAATGTTAGCTACTTTAATGTAGTTACTAAAGGCTTTAATTTTCATCATAAGCATTTAACGGATCATCTTTAAAGTTCGTTTAGATATTGTTAAGGTTATAATACTCTTAATTTCAGGTCACGTTACATCACAGCTCTATATTTCACTTGCACCTCTCTAACCAGTGTGGGTTTTGGTAACGTGGCGCCTAATACAGATATGGAAAAAGGATTTACGATATTTGTCATGCTTCTTGGATGTTAGTATCACAAAGTACTAAATGCTTTATAATAGATATTTTTTAACTTTTAGTTTTGATAGATCTTAGATATTTGTTCGACACTAACTATTCACCAATCATGTTCCAAAGCACGACCCCGAATAAAATATTTTCTATAAAATATTAGTTACAAAATTTATGATCTAAAGTGCTATTTTTATATTTAGTGCTGGGTAGATAGTTTTACATGTATTATCATCTCGAATTTCCAAACTAAAACTTTATGCTAAAAACTCATATAACCATTTTCTGTTTGCAGCTCTCATGTACGCTAGCATTTTCGGTAACGTATCCGCAATAATACAACGTTTATATTCTGGCACAGCGCGGTATCACACACAGATCTTAAGAGTAAGAGAATTTATAAGATTTCATCAGGTAAATATCAGCGTTTACATTTATACATAATATATATTATAATCAGTCGGGCAAGTGGCGTTCCTTGGGAGAGGCCTACGACCTGCATTGGACTGCCGCAGGCTGATTATATTTTATAACTAACATCTGAACTGTTTATTATCAGTAAACAACATATTACTGTGATCCTCATACCCATGAAAACTGTCGATGAGATAAATCTTGATGAGTGACTGTTGTAATTATACCAAGAAATTATTGGTTCGATGTGCAACATTGAGATACATCAAAGTTTAATGCTTACATATTTTTTAATAGATTGCAAATCCATTACGGCAGAGATTAGAAGAATATTTTCAACACGCATGGAGTTACACGAATGGAATCGATACCTCAAGTGTACTAAAAGGTTTTCCAGAATGTCTTCAAGCTGACATTTGTTTGCATTTAAATCGCAATCTTTTAGCAAATTGTGCTGCGTTTGAAGGTGCAAGTCCCGGTTGTTTAAGGTATAAAGCCTATTTTTTTATATAGTTATATAAATAATCTTTAATTAGAGCTACTGGCTGAATTAAAATATTCAGTACTAAATTTGAAAGCCAAATTAAAGAATCGGCCAGTAGTAAAATATCAGACGCATGACACATACATGCTTATCTTCCGATTAAGTACTAATAATAATCATTTATTAATTTGTGTCTGTTTATCAAAACATCCGGTATTTTAGGTGCGCATAATTTAATAGTTAAAATTTGCATATGAAGTAAATACCAAATTATGAAAGTTACAAAAGTAAATATACTTCTTAGCTTATTAAAAATGGACGTGATAAAGAAATAAAATAATGTTACATTCACTTTTTTACAGAGCGCTTTCTTTGAGATTTAAAACTACACACGCTCCACCTGGAGAAACACTTGTTCACCGAGGTGATGTCTTAACTTCTCTTTACTTTATTTCTCGAGGATCAATTGAAATTTTAAAGGATGATATTGTTATGGCTATATTAGGTAAGTTCCGCTACCTATAAACAACAAATAACCGACGCTTTCGTAATTTTTTTAAGTCTAACGTGCCAACCAAAAACATTGAAGATCTTTTCGTTATAATAATAAAGATAAGATCTTGTAACCAAATAAAATAGGTTACATTATTATAATGGCTTAATTACAACTTTTGTATATATCTTTAAATTCTTTTGTCAATTCATTTCTACACGTTATCTAATAAACTGATATTTTAAAACTAAATGTTTTAGGTAAGGATGACATATTTGGCGAAAATCCTTGTATTTATTCAAGTGTGGGTCGAAGCAACTGTAGAGTGCGAGCACTCACATACTGTGACCTGCACCGGGTGCACCGCGACGACTTGCTGGACGTCCTCGATATTTACCCCGAGTTTCGCTCCACCTTCGTCAACAACTTAGAAATCACGTATAACATGCGAGATGTTAGTAAAACATTCTTTGATATTAGTTATTTTATAGAAGAGAAACTAATAGCCATTTAATTACAGATCTTTTACCAGTAATCTTTGCCATTAATTAGTTGTTTGACCTCTCTAACTGATAACATAAAACATTTTTTCATGTAAATGAAAATACAATTATGTATATATTACTTACTGAGCACTGTAGCCCAGAGTAACACAAATGGTGAAACTTTCAACGTAAAAAAAACCAACGCTTTGAAAAAAATATTTTTTAGGCCTGGTCCAAAACTCTATAGTAATTTATGGTTAACGTCTCTAATTTAATCATCATTGTACTCGATTGTTTTAGGAAGAATTAGGCGGTATTGAACCTCGCCGTCGCATGCGTTACGAGAATCCTTATGATGCAAGATTGCTTCGTGAAGCTTATGCGCGCACCACACGTCGTCCGCACACAGAAACTTTTGCTGATAAGGTGACGCCTCTGTGTGTCTTGTATCTATCTATAATTAAACGAACAACAATATTCATTACTAACAGTTACATTAGCGATAAATCTAGTGACAAGTCAGACCTCTAATATGGTGGTAAAGTCAAGCTGATTGTCGACAAACTCAGGCTCAAAGATGTACTCTAATGATGGAGCCTCGGCGTAGCTGCTTTATTACGAGCATAATTTTTTTTACGTGTTTACATTAGTTTATAATTAGTAGTAGCATTGCCTGACGTCGTCCAAGAGACTACAGAGACATAAATTCTACCTCAAAAACAATTTGAATAATTTGCCAGCTATTCTGAAACTGCAATATAAGGTAAATGCGCTTTTAACAGCGTTTTCCACAAGGATCGTCAGATTTGATGTACGCCTGTTCTGATATATTTTTTTCATCCGTTTTGGGTGTACATAACATTTGTACTTACTAATCGTTTAGCGATAACGTAAGTAAGAGTAGGCGGTGTTATCATTTTCGTAATATTTATTTTTCGATTAATCTTCAGATTTATACGATATTAATAATCGCTTTATCTGGCGTTTAAACTAAAATAAGTCTAATTATTTGTCTATTAAAGTGTCATCCAAAAAATTTATTAAATTAGGTGTTTTAATATATCATCATATATCAGGTTCAAGTTTTAATATATCATCAAGACAAGGTGACATAGATTTCTTAAAAGATTATTAATTGTATTCGATATAAAATAAATATACTTATGAAACAAATAAACGAAAACTAAACGATTGCCAGTTCTTACTTAAATATGGTGTTTCTTCATAAAAATTAACCATTTATTATTTAATTTTACTGAAACACAAATAACCTTAATTTTTAAGACTACAGGTGACTTTATAGACAAAAATAATATTAGAGAGCGCATAGTTATAATTAGTAGTATAGAACGTCACATAAACCTTTGTAATTGCATATTGCTTCTAGGATTCACAATGCAGTGATGAAGATACTGAATCACCAGCGAGTCGCGGAATTCTCGAATTTTCGGCAGATAAAGCTGGACAAGACGTTACTCCTCTCAACTTTAACTTTAGCAAACAACGCTCAACTACTCTCAATTCTATTACTGGTGAGATATTATAAATAATAACTAGTGAATGTAAAATTAAAACACCGTTTTTAACATTTTAATTTCATTCAATTTAACCAAGCACTTATCTGATGTTTTTTTATGTATTAGTAATCAACTTCACCCTTTAGTTACTGCTAAAATTTCATATAAAAATAAAATTCCAAAAGAAACTGTAATAATAATCTTGCTTATCAGTAAATGCTTGGTAAATATTTAGTATGTATATAGTGTAGAAACACAAGTTCAACTGTGCAAATCCCTTTTAAATATTCCAACCATAAAAAATAAATTAACCTACTTCTTAGATATACGAGTATATGTGCAGAAAGTAACCCGTCCACATTTAACAACATAGATTAGGATACAACTTTGTCATAAAGATGATTCATAAAAAAATAAGAAACCTTTATATGTATCTACCTTCTTTATTATTTATTAGCATACCCTTTTATTAAATCTCTAGGAGTAATCGTTATTTCCTATCTATTTATTAAAAAACAATTATTTTTATTTTAAAAATAAAAGCTTCTACACATCAAGCACATATAATTTCAAATACGAGTATTTCGGTGAAAACGATATAGAAAATTAATCATCGAAATAAAATCAGCCCAAACGTCTGTTACTTTTTGTAAATTTATAGCATTTTATTAAAACAAATCTTCTGCAATAAAATTTAAAAGGATAAGTTGTGAAGCTTTTGTTTATACCTTCCTCGGTAACAAGATCCATTATGTCGATTGCCAGCATGTGTTACGCTTATTCCCCAACATTATTTAATTTACCCTGTACGACAGACGCAGCAAGTGCGTTATGTTAACCATTGGTAGAAAATGTAAATGTCGAATGTTCAAAACACGGCTATCGTATAATCGGTTTTTACCACAATTCTATGTCAATGAATATTACCATAACTCGCTTTGCTACGGAGCGTCCCCGGTGTCCCGCTCTGAGCGCGGCCCTTGTGTGCAGGCATGCTAGCGCAACTTAAAAGGAGCTTCCCAGACCTCTACCACCATAAAACGCATCAGCCGCTACACAACAAATATTGTAAGTACTTAATAAAGTTATAGTGCATGTTACAAGTCTCGAAATTAATCAGTGAATAATAATAACCTTTTTATTTTTATATTAAATCAAAAACAACGTTCGATGATTTACAGTTAAAGTCATATGTTATTAAAATTCAGACAAAGTTTAATAAAATATTACTACTTTGGAAAAGAGTTATTTTAATTTAACTTTCGGTAATGTAATTAATAAACTTAATTTACTCATTTTACAGCCCAATCCACGCCACAAACGTATCGAGGCCGCGCAAGTGTTAGACGACAGTCATCAGTGGGGCCGCTGAACGATACATCTCCACTGACTGGAGGCGCAGCGGCTGACGAACCAGCAGTCAGCACGCCAGCTCACAGCGCCACTCTTCCTGTGTCCAGTCTTAGTACCAATCCTAGTTCATATTACACCAACGCATCGCCCAGCCCGCCCGCCGTGCCATCTGCCGCCGTCCACGTTTCTTGCGATGACATCTTAGCGCCATCCACCCAGCCGCCCGTTACACGCACTCCCTCGTGCAGATCAGCTCCACATTCCGCCATCAATCTTCAACAAGCTGGACGGCCTACGGCTCTACCCTTCACCATGGAAAGATCACAGAATACCGCCAACACACAGGTAATTTTTTCACAAAAATGATTTTGAAGTTACACCATTAACAACTTGGCAATTAGTAGATTCAAAATAAGCGTAAATGACCAAGTAAATAACAAACTAACAGAAAAAATGTCGAGTTAAAGCAACTATTTCTGAAGGAGGGACGCGGATTCCGCATCAAACACACCTTTTGCCTGCATGGGATCGTGGCGGCGGACCCAGGTTAACAGAATCGAAGTAGACCTCTCTTTGCTAGCAATCATGGTGTCGATGCCGGGAGAGACTCAGCGTGGAGGGCCGTAGCCTCCTTTTGTGAGGGTGTTATAATGAAAAAGGAAACTGCTGAGCGGTACCGAGAGGGGACAGTTCCTGCTCGGAGACGAGGCCGTCTTGGCGATAACGTGCTTCGTCACTCTAAACGGTGTCTCCTTACCATAAAGGGACATTTGGAAGCGTGGATAGTGAGAATGAGAGTCTTTATCGTTCCTTCAACGGCTCCGAAGAGGACTATGACTGGACTTAGTACCTAGCCGTTGTGGTAGAACCCGGTATCGTGTAGGCTCCTGAAAAGCTATCATTATAGCGTAGCGTTGCACCTTCAAAACAGTGAGGTCAGCCACTGAAGGGGGTTATATCATTTATTATTCATGTATATTTTACCCTGACTGCCCCCGAAGGCAGAGTATCTTCTGAAGACCCCTCCCCAAGACCACTGTATTGTATTATCAAATGATAATATATTTTCTTTGAACCCTGTAATATCTTTGTAACTAAAACTCACTCATGATTGCGCATTCATTAAAAAGTATACATATTCTTTAACACCGCTTTGTAAAACCACAAGACCACTCTTTGTTCCTATCCCGCCATGTTTCAGAACGACGCAGTATGATTATGAACCTTAAACATCAACATATTAAAAAATAAAATTTTCAAAAATATACATTTATTTTCAGGACATTATTTCCCCACAATACCAAAATGTAGGATCTGGGGCGACTGCGGCTTCAGTAGCCACCGTCTTGACCCGATTGGAAGAACTTAGTAGACGAGTTGCACTGCTTGAGAGTGGACTCACGGCTGATGTTCGTCGCATCCTACAATTACTGCAGCCCCGAGAGCCGCTGTCGACTCACAACTCACAACCAGCCCACACGCCTTCTCAACCTATGCCGAAAACATCGCTTTCTGTACCCCAAAATGAAGTGCGTAAGCCAATTGTTACTTAATTATACTGGTTATCCCATAAGTCCTTTGAACTAGAAAAAAATTATGTAAAAAATACATGTAAAATATGAAATTTTTATTTATTGTTTAGTAATTAACATTAAAAGGAAATTATTTTTTAAGAATCACTTCATCTAAATGTGCCCATTTCGTTCTTGGCACTACTGCAAACGACGACTAAAATTTTCTATCACTACACGGCAAAACGCTCTGAAATGCTTGACATTTCTCGCCGGATATTTTCTTTTAGTTCATCAGTTGACCGCGGATTTGTTTCGTAGACTTTAGGCTTAAGGTAACTCCATAAGAAAATGTCCATAGGACTCAAATCCGTGCTACGTGGTGGCCAGGGAATGTCTCCTCTTTGAGATATCACTTTGTTAGGGAAAGTTGACGGACGACGGGCAAAGCAGTGTTAGAGGTATGTACAGTTGCGCTATCTTGTTGAAACCAGGTCCGGGTATTGAAACTTGGAAAATTCTGTAGCTCTGGTGCAAAAATCCTCGATTATTGCCAGATACCGCTCTGAAGTAACAGTAACCACACGACCATGTTCGATCTCAAAAAAGTATGGGCCTATGATGCCATTCGCTGACATAGCCGCCCAAAATGTTACTTTAGGGCTATGTAAGGGCCATTGATGTTTGCGACGTGGGTTTACGCTACTCCAGTAGCGACTATTTCGCCTATTTATATGTCCGTTGATATGAAAGTGAGCCTCATCAGAAAATAACACGTTGTTGAACGAAGCAAAGCGGTTCATCATTTCTTTCGCGAAATTAAGTCTATTGGTAGGATCAGTATCTTTTAATTCCTGTAATAACTGAATTTCGCATGGATGAAATTTCTTATGATTCTTTAAAATGCGCTGTAACGTCGTCTGGGTATATTTAATGCTCTGGAACGCTTACGAATGGATTGAATAGGATTTTGACAGACTGACTCTTGTAGTACATCGATGTTTTCTTCCGTCCGTGACGTTCTTGCTCGGCCCGATCGTTGTTTATCCAACGTAGAGTCAGTCTCCTCGAACTTTTGGACCCAATTCTTAATCGTTTGAAGAGTAGGATAGTCATTAAACATGCATGAATTGCGATACTCTCTAAATTAACGACGCACAATGGTGGCCGAATCATTGTCATTGTTGCGATAAAACTCACGCACACAAAATGCACGATCCGCTCCGGTGAAACGGCCCATGGCGACTGAATTCCGAAAGACCGTTGGTGCTGTCTCTGTACTTCGCGCACCATTTCTGCGCGCCATTTGAATTTTATTTGAAATTAAATTTTAAAAGACTTATGGGAGGACACCTTGTATTATGCACCTTACACCGACACATATATATAGCACCTAAATAATATCAAAAGATCAAAAGTCAATATTTTCAGTAATTAATCTGTTTGAATGTAACCTATTAATTAGTAAAGCAATGATAGCAGGAACCCATAATTGCTATATTTTCTTATAAATACTTATGTAATGTAGTCGATATCACCACATATAACATTCAACGTTCAAGATTATTACAAATTTATATACAGATTTTATTTTTACAACTGAAAAATGAATCCAGCAAAATAAACGCACGTAGATTATATATATATAATTGTTTATTGTTACCTAGACAAGCAATAGAGACGATATATATGACGTTTTGAAACTTTAGAATCAGTGGGAGTGGAGCTGGAACGGCGAACGCGAGCGACCACTGGGGCGAGGCGGGCGCGGGGAGCGCGCTCCGGGCGTTCAGCGCTCGGCGTCGGAGCCGCACGCCCCCGTGCCGCCTGTACTGCCGCCGCCGCCGCACTCGCATTCCTTTTACAGGTGATTCAGACAAATCACTGCTATTTTAAATCATTTACGAAAACTATGTTTCTACATATAATTATATAACAAGCAAGATATCTGTAATATTAAGAAAATAAAGCTACTTTTTTCTGTTATGGGCTATCAATTCACCTCGATTTCACCTGATATTAAGTGACAATGAAGTCGCAATTAGTGAACTGTGTTCACCTAGAATACTTCTAGCTTTCTCATGTACTACTACCCGAACACAGCAATGCTGTTATGGCGTATGGACATTAAAAGTGGTAGCTACCCGAGGCCGGTTCGAAAAACCCTACCATCCAAACTCCACCACTCATGTGGCCTGAGAATTAAACTCGAGACCTTCGCATTACAAGGCAAGCAGGTAAACCAGTGTCACGGAGGCAGACTATGCCTAGTCGCTTTATTTTCACAGAAGTACATATTTTAAGAAGCCGATCAGTATAATAGCAAGTTCTTTGTTCATGTAAAGACTCATTAGATAAAATTGTATTATATTTTTTATTATATAATTTGAAATTTTATTTCTGACATGTATAATGGCAGAGTCATGGAAGCTGTTGTTATAGTGGGTTTTAAATTTTTAAACCTAGCCGTACTATAAGTAGTCGGAAAATCTCGGATCAAACTGCTAAGCTCATGGAAGAAAGAGGAAGTATGGCTCTGGAATCTTTTGAAGATACTTCTCGCTTTCAGCAGCTAAACTAGCAGATCTCTAAGTCTTTGACACGCGACATAGGCCGATTTAAACCTGCACATATTAACGAGGCGGTCGAGCGAAACTAAGGCTCGAAAGTGTTCATTAGAGCTTTTGCTATTCGGCAGTGCCTGCTGCTGCCGCTGGATTTGGTGAAGTTTGCGCTGTTAGCCTTTTTGACGATTATTACAGCTTCATCGAAACTGGCCCACGGATCCGGTGATCCGTGAGCTCTCATTGCAGTGCCCGCTGATGAAGCTGAAGCTACGGCTATAGAACCATTGCGTCCTAACCGGAGCTTCTGGCCAAGATTGAAAACATCCACGGACGGCTTTACACGACTAACTCACACCTGTCAACAACTAGGTTACAGGTCCAAAAGCCAAATTAACCCGACATTACACTGAAGATATCCCGCATGTCAGCCTGTAAGAGATAGTATGACTCTGAAACAGCTTAAGAACAACAAGGGGTGAAGATGGAGTTAAGGCAGAGCTGCTGAAGGCTGGTGGACCACCAGTGCTAAAAGTCATACTCGAGAGTAAAAAGCCAAAAGCGTGGCACAGGGGTATAGTGGAATTGTTCTTCAAAAAGGGCAATAGGACCCTGCTGACAGATAGACCCACTACGCTTTTGAGTCACGTCTATAAGCTGCTTTATAGAGGCATGACGAATTGTCTCGCGCGCAGGTTAGACGACTTCCAGCCTCCCGAATATACTGGTTTACGTAAAGGCTTTGGCACCATAGACCACACATACACTGCAAGTTATACAGAAGATTGAAGAGTATAACCAGCCATTACATTTAGGGTTTGTAGACTATGTAAAAGCTTTAGATTTAGTCGAAACATAGGCAGTGCTATATAGACTACAGATACATCCAAGTGTTGCAGTCGCTGTACGAAAACGTCACCATGTCAGTCCGTCTCTAGGCTCAAAGCTCGAAACCTATCCAGCTGCTGCAAGTTATGAGACAGAGCGACGCTATATCGCCGAAACTATTCACAGCTGCGCTGGAAGATGTCTTTAAGCTTCTTGACTGGAGCGGACATAAACGGCGAGTACATGACACACTATCATTTTGGAGATGATACGCAGTCATGGCTGTAACCCTGAAAGATCTTAGTAAAATGCTCGATGACCTCTGCAGAGCGTCTCAACACGTAGGTCTTAAAAGAAGGAAAGACGAAAATAATTTTAAACTCACACGTTACACCCACGCCTCTGATGATTGGGCGCTTTGCATTGGAAGTTGTTGTCAAATACGTTTAACTAGTACAAATAGTCCAACTTGGTAAGTGCAACTTCCAAAAAGGTCATTTGACGAATCTGACTCGGCTGGGCAGCGTTCGGGAAGCTACGTACTGTATTCTCGTCCCAGCTATAGCGATGTGTCTGAAGACAAAGGTCTTCAACTCATGTGTTGTCAGTGATGACGTAAGGAACTGAGGCGTGGCCGTTTACAGTGGGCCTCATAAAAAATTCGGAGTCACCAAAAGAGCAACGAAAATATTGCTAGTCTTAAGTGGCAATGGGAAGAGCACATTGCTCGAAAATCTGTCAGCCGTTGGTGTAGTAAAGTACTCGAGGAGCGACTACGTACTGGTAGACAAAGTGTAGGCAGGCACCCACAGGGTGGGCCAATAACCTGGTGAACATTGCGGGAAATCGCTGGATGCAGGCAGCACAGTAGTCGGCGTCTACCAGCTGATGATGATTATAAATTTGAAATTTAATAAATGGGAAGGAAAATATTTTCACGGTACAAAAACTCTCTCGTTTTCTGGTAAGAACCAGTGTAGTGGAATACTACTCACTAGTGATATGAATATATTAAATTAAATGTGTGTATTTTGTTAACATTATTTTAATACAGATAGTGTGAGGCTGGCGAGACGAGCGCCCTCCGCTCCCGGCCTTCGACGCGCTCGCTCGCCGAGTCGGCCTCGTGCGACTCACGGACGGGCGGTTCGCTGACGGGCGATTCGCACGCAAGCGGCTCGCCGAGCACGCTCGACCCGCCCACAACCGCCGCGAACGAAACGCGCACCGCGCCCCGCGCCCGCTTCCACTTCTGCCGGCGTATTGTGCATATCCGCCACCCCGACGCGCGGACCTTCATATGACGGCCAGACCCGAATGGACCAATTTTATACATACTTCCGGTAATGCCTAAACTAACACGTCCTTTCGATCTTGGGGGCCGATTGGTCAATACCGCTCGTGCCGAATCCATTTGTTAAAACTTTCCTGTAATATTGTCGTTGTATTATTTATTGACAAGGAAACGAGCGACCTAGTCTGAGTCCGGTGAATTTTGCTTGTTGATTAAGTAGATCGATCATCTGTGAATGCCTATTGTGAATTAAGAAATATGGTCTATGATACGATAATCGTCGGACACGTTGGGTGCTTTAATTTTTTCGTAGTTTACAGGTTCACCAAAGAAGCTGTTTATACATTTTTATTGGTAATTATAACTAATTATGTACAATACGCAATGGCACTTTTGATCTTTTCCATTTATTTGTTTTAATACAACAGATTTGGGTTCAAACTTCTTTTTAAGAGAAATGTGTAGATAATTTTGATCACAGCTATACAGTACGAAGTTTATAAGACTGAGACACTACGTAATAACTGTGAACTGTATATCCAGAAGGGAGTAAATGAAACACGCTTTCTACCCGTCCTTACTCCTTGCCTTTACATTGTAGCTAGGTAATATCAAACATTGCATGATCAAGAAACATTTTTGAAGTGCTACTTGTGGAAGTGAGTTTAATATAGTTTCTGTTATCTATCTAAAAAATAGCACTGCAACATAAATGAAGTGAACATTACAAAATTGTTTATATAACAAAAATTAATTTTCTTCATTATTTTTTTTATTTACAACTTAAATATAACTTCATAATGGCATTCGAGGAATCGTTTCAGTAAACTTAATCCTTTGTAAATTTGAAACAATTTTTAAATTACCTATACACTATGTAAATTCTGCAAAAGAAATCGCTCAAATTATCATTATCTTTATGTTAAAACATATTCTACTTACGGAGTAAGAAGTGTCGCCAATATAATATCATTGTAAGCAATAATAAAACCTAACATATTGTAAGAACAGAAGTCGTGACTGTACATATGGCTACGATCAAAAATTATGTGATGTAAAATATCACACATATATGCTACACGATTTCATGTCATGCTTAAGAATACAGTAAGTAGTAGGCACGTAATTCTTTACATGTTGTTGAACAAAAAATTGTTTAAAAACTTAACTCTATATAATCGCCGTGTGAAAAGACTTAATACTTACACTCATCATTATAATTTAAGTTTAAGTTTTTCCGCTTTTTTGCTTCGATAATAGAAATATCAAAATATTAGAGACATATTAGTGTATAACTCTAAATTTCTATAATCCTACTGATAAAATTTAAATGAATACATCACTTTATATTTTAATTAGCGCTAAAATCAAATAATTTATTTTTCTTTTATACGGGCTTTTCTTAATATTTTGATAGAGGTATTACTATAACTATCGACAACAGTTATCTTAAAATGTATTTCTGTTGTATTTACTGATTTCAATGCAGACTTTAGTTTGATTTTGTTTTTTAAGTACTACTGTTTTTGATTCTCATTTATCTTGAAATGTATCTAAAAAAAATTATTTCAACAAATTTGAACTTAATTCCATTATTACTAATAAATAAATTACAAAAAACTTTCTAATCTTTAATATACTTTTTAGAATATTTCTTTTTAACCAAAAATTTCTTTTAGGTATTCCAAAATATTTTATTAAATTTATGAATAATACAAAAAAATGCAGACACTTTCATAAAAAATATAAAAAAATTAAAATAAAATATTTTTAGCGAAAACATATTGAATGCACAATTTTTGTATGATTTAATTACTTTATTAACTTTTTAAACACTTAACAGCTGAATACCGTGCCTTTTTAAATGATAATTGGAATAATTATAACAAGTTTCTCGATCAAAATTTTTGTCTAGATTTGAATGATTTTATGCAATGTCAGTAGTTTTGAGTTTCATTGTAAAATATTTGCTTATTATGGAAATTTAAGTAGGTACTAATATATGTCGTTATGTTACATCATATTAATTTGATTACACACAGACACAAAGTAGTTTATAGAGTATTATAGATAGAAGTAGGGTTTGTAATTTTGTCAATTGCGAATCGTAGTACTAATTTAAAATCTCTATATTTAAATTATGTAACAAATCCTTTGCTTTGCTACAAGTTATTAATATACGCTGAGCACAATAGTTATTTGCTTTAATAGTTGTAGTCATTCGTTATCGTATTTATATTAATATCTTGTATAAACAAACTCATAATAACTAGACCGATGCATTAAACTAAGATCTTACTTTTTTATACACCCTCATACTTGTTACAACATTCTTCCGTGACAATTAATTTTAGTTTAAAAAAGCTAAGAATTGCACAGATTATTATGTAAATATTTTAGCATTATATTTTGGTGTAATTGGTTTTTTTAATCATAAAGTAAGTGTACTGTTCAACTTAAATAATATTTACGTCAATACATGTCTTATATTATCGATTATGAGCTCGACCTTTCATTTAGTCTTCATTCTTTTCAAATAAATTTCATTTTCTTTTTTTAACAACACCTTAACTTTCTTATATTTGTTTGACGAATTAAGTACTTTCGTTTGAATTTTATTAAATTAAGGATCCTAACTGCGGAAAGTCTATTTTACTCTAAATACGAAATATACCAAATATTATAGAATAAATAAACAATAATAATTAAATGTATACAATGTACGATAAAATTGTACATTCATCAGACATAATTTCTTCTCATTTTCTGCATAAATAGGTTACATATATTGACGTAATGCTATAAAGTGCACAATCCAAAAAACATATGGGACGGCTATTGTCGCTGACATTTTTCTTTATCAAAAAGCTATAATGATGAATCCTACTACATTTAAGTTATTTATGAACATCATGACTTGATTCATCAAAATACAGAATCTTTTAGCGCTTGTAAGCACAGGGTGTTTTGGATTTAATAATAGTACCTACTAGATGTCTAGATAATAAATTAAAATAAACTTATATCTGTAAACATCAATAAATATGATAAAGTTTAAATCTTGCTTATAATATGGCGCACATCATTTTTAATGAACAAACATATATATATCTATATGATAACGTTAATTAATTACAATTTTCTGGAATGGATTTAAAATTTTGGTACAAATGGTACAATTGGAATATTTAATATTTATTTAACGTTTTATTTTGTAAATTACTCTTACTACGTATTGGTTTTTTATAATATGTTCGAATATTATGTCTATATCTGAATATTTAATAACTGTGATTAACACAACAAATTAATGGACAGGCACGATTTCTTATAATATTTTCGGAACATTAGTAATGATATTTGTTTTCAATAAAATGTTTTTAAATAGAGGCATTAAAATATATAACATCTAAAAAAGCACAAGTTACATATAACTACAAAACAGAACTAAAAAAATTGCCTCTGCTCAATTTTTTGTTGTTTTTAAATAATATTATTTTAAATTTTAATAATAAAATAAAATTATTATGTATTCATAACGTGTATAATATACATATTATTATACTATCTATTCATATACAATTTTTCACCATGTCGCTACAATATAACGTAAGATTTATAATTATAGGCATTAAACAAAATTTTTGTTCTTCTTTTCAACTCCGAAATTCCAAACTGCATTAATTGAAATAATATCATCAGTAACATTCGCGACACAGAAACAATTTGTAATATCACAATAAAATAAAATATATAAAAGATAACACATGATATTACAGTCAATGAAGAGTAAAAAAGATGAGGCAAACTTCGTATTCTATATAAATAAATTAATTAAAAGAAATGAAGTTCATTCATGTGAAAAGTAACGCATATGCAAATTATTTTTGATCGATATGCATAACTATACCCAGTGTATTCTTCTTTTACTAATTTTCCTTAATTTAAACAAAATCGTGTCTGCCTCAGGAAATGTTATTTTTTCTTTATACCACTTACATTATAAGCGATAGCTTTATAGTCAAATAACTATTACTATCATAAGATTTATCGGTCGCTTAATAATAACTAAAGATTTGAAATTGTTACCATGATGAATTATCAAGAAAACTGGTTGTTTCTGCTTTTTAATTAAAACCTAATATTATACTAGAGTATTCTATAAATAAGCTTAGTATTTTAAATTACATCAACATTGAACGCGAAATGTATTAGAATAATAATAATTAGTAATTTTGTCTGTGATCGAAATTTTATATTGTTAAGCTGAGAAATAAATGGAATGTCACTGTATTACATTATTACTCCCATTTATCTATATATTCTGCACGAAATTGTTACTATGATTAATAAAATATACGCTTTTCGTAAATACGGATTATATAATAATTATTAGTTAAAATGCAGGATGTATATTTAAATGTATGAAATCGATTTATGATATGTTTAATAAATTTATGTTATAATTGTATTCACCTACACATGCTATTTAAGTTTTGTTACTCAAAATCTTATTCTAAAGCATGTTGCGTGTTTTTGTGCAAGGTATTTTCATAAATACTAGATAATAAGCGCAATGTTAAAAGATTAGATATGCCCTTAAGTATAACATGTCAATATTTTGCGTCAAACCAATTTTAGGTAGGTACACATTGTTTGAGGTAGATTAACAAATTATTACAGTAAAGTCTTATTCTCTAGCGTGTAGAGGCTTGCTCACAACTCAATAACATTTTAAAAATTATTGAATAATATTAGACAGTCGCGTAGATGTTAATTTTATTGATCTGTATAGCAAGTAATTTTCAATTGCTTTCACACAAGTCTTTACATTTTTGTTTATTCTTATACTGCAGGATTATTAAAATGGTTAATATATTTTTTTTAATTCCGTTCCTATTTGCTTTATATAATAAACAATAGAGATTTATTTGCAAATCACTCACAAACATATTTTACGTATTGACTGGATAAGATGAGAACAGCTTATTTATAATAGTTAAAAAATTACTAATTAATGCTTTATGAGTAATTTTTATACAACGTTAATATTGAACGATCGCTCATTATTGTTACATGAGATATTAAGTCCATTATACGTGCTAAGTAATGTACATTATGGATGTACTTAAATCATTTAATCTAAAGAGAGCACATTAGCCATGTAGTTAAATAAAAACTTTGCATTATTTGAACAGCGCAAAATTCTCGTTGAATACCTAAGTAAAATCAATGAAAATAAAATATCACGCACATGCGACCTGTTGTTTTATTTACATTTTATACATGAAAGTGTGATGTAGGTTTTGTTTCATTACTGTTTATATGTCTCTATCTGTAGCTCTTAAATAATTAAACCGATTTTAATTTAGTTTTAAAAACTACTCGACCGAAAGTGGTCTTCTCTTTAAGTGATTACCACCATCCATTAACTTGGCAACATTAGATAACTTAAGTAGTAAGAAATTTCTGTCATTATAACTATTACTTTTAGCTTGTACTATTTCCTAGAGTTATTTAAAAGTGATCAGAAAAAAATATTAGATAGTTGTACAGGAATTTCTAATAATTTTTTTCATCTTCTATCAAAAAATGTTTTTGGTAGTGCTTCCACTAAAAAATTAAAACTTCCCACAGAAAAAAGAAACAGCGTCACAACTTAGTTGTTAATACAATCCGAGAAACAATATCCTTGACCATTAAGTCTGAGAGTTCCAAAATCAATAAGATATTTCTAACGTTTGACTATCAAGAGGCGAATGGGGAACCATTGAGTATTAAGCAAGTCGATGATCTGCTATATATTTTTCATTTTGTCTTACGTGGTTTAATAAATTTACAGTTTCAATTTTAGAGATATTTTTGGTAAGCTGGGTTAATTATACTTACAATTAATTACCAGCCAATTTTATATATGTAAGTTTTTCGGTATGATAAATATTTAGTAATAAACATTTTTATAATTTTTTATAAGCTTAAAATTGATTATAGGTGTCTGGGCAAATATTTCATACCTCGTATATTTAAAGAAAAAACTTGCTTTATGGCAAATACTAATTGGCATACTGAAGAAGGTTATAATATTAAAGACGATAAATTAAACAAAATTACTGAAGAAGGATATATACACTCAACAAAATTATTGAAACAGACGTGATACTGTAGACGAAACTATCATCAAAACTATCGACGTAGAAACCTTACTAGACTTAAAATCGAAAATATGACCGATGAAAGTATACTTAAGACTAGGCTGCATAGTCACAGATCGTAGCCTTAACCGGGGCAAATGAAAAAAAACTAATTGACAATCCATTTCTTTCAAAATCTTAATTCATCTATAAACGATGGAAAAGCAAGAAAGAAATATAATTACAATTAAATGTCATAAATGTCGACATGTTTTATTAAATTATATAAATGTTGTTCATAACCCTTTGCTTTGCAACGTTAAATGTTGCTGTAGCTATGATTTAAAAACCTTTATTTATTTGGTGGAAGAAAGAGTGCCACCGTGGATTAAAGTTAAAATTGAGAATGAACAATGGACCAAAGGAAAATTACACTGTGAAAATTGTGGTTATAAAATTGGATCTTTTGATTTCATATCAGGAAGAAAATGCAACTGTGGTAATTCTCTGTTACCTCCGATACATTTTGTTACCAGTCAAGTTGATATTCCCATTAAGGTTATATGAATTTATTTAATGTGTAAACATGTATTTTCTTGTTTTTATATTAAACAATGTAAATTTAAATATAATAGGCGTCAATTAAATGATTTCAACTATTTTATAATTTTTTGTACCTTAGTGTGTAACCAGATTATTTTTGAATACAAAAACATTTATAGTTTGCACCTAGATTTAGTTAGTTCTTGTTCAATGTGAAATAAAATATATGTTCATTATCATTGTGAAATTTTAACCAATGCAGATTATTTATTTCTACATTTGGTCTCAAATGTTCCCTTATGAATCAAACAATTAGATGTAGTCAGTATATACAATACTTAAAATCTTTAGTGTTGAATATTTATTACCTAAAACACATTATATATATATATTTATATTCAGGATGAATACCAAAAGTACAGATTTTGATAAAATTTCACAACTATCAGTAATTTGTTCCAACGTAAAAGATAGTACTGTTTTTATTTCATTTATTGACCCTAATATTGGTTCTAACAAATTAAATATTTATTATATGACAAAATGTTGATTAGTTCTATGAATTCCTAATAGATGTGGGGTGAGTTTATTCAAGTTTAATGATTTCAAATAATGAAAAGAATAGTTAAAAATTAATATTACCTACTATATTTAAACATTTAACTATTTATATGGCAATAAATTATTGTATATTTTGTGAATAAGTCATTGATTACAAACTGTAAGTGAATAAAAGATGTAAATTCAAAATGTATAAAGGTTAGGCTTTAATTTCAAAATTCCAATATCCTGATGTTTTTAAAATTTTGGCATAACATTTTATTCTAATTTTCATACGATTTATAATAGATTAAACTATTTTCAGCTTTATTAGTACATGTAGATTTGATTGTTTAAAAAAGATGTGTACAAAAT
The DNA here is from genome assembly GCA_018245475.1 of Pharmacophagus antenor. Lineage (NCBI taxonomy): Eukaryota > Metazoa > Arthropoda > Insecta > Lepidoptera > Papilionidae > Pharmacophagus > Pharmacophagus antenor. The sequence continues at coordinate 11,061 of DWQX01000181.1, read as the reverse complement.
TGATAAAATCTTATTACAAATGAGACAGCAATGTATGGCTGAATCACAAAGTATAAATAGAAAATTTTCCTGTATCAATATATTATAGTCTAAGTATGAAGAGTGTCTTGAAGATTGGGTTACATAAAAGCAAAAGGGTTTTCTTACATTGTCAATGAACTTCAAATAAAAGGCTTTTTATAAATAAAAAATACTCAATATTAATATACTATATTACCAAATGTTTTTGTCAAATAATAAATTTTGACTATGAATGTGCATGAATATTTTAATTTTTCTTAAAAATGTATTTAAGGTATAGTTAAGTAATAAATATTACTTAAAAAAAATAAAATGTACATATTTACTCCACTGTCATTAACATTTGTGCTGCCTCATTCACTTCAATATCCCTACATTGTGCTGCTTGCAACTCTCTGCGAATCTATTGATCAAATAAAATAAATTATTAGTTATTAGCTAGAACAGAATGACTAAAATTATAAAAATTAGGTATGTGGTATAGATACTATGTATAATTTTTTTTCGTTTTATATACAAAAACTTGCAATCATATTTATTTGTATAAATGTATGAATATTATTTATTGATTACTGTTATTTTTCGATGTCTAGCTATCGAACCCATAACATCTGACGATGCCACATGTAGTGGTGAAATGCATTGAGATTGTATTTTAATCATAGTATATGCTATTAAACAAAGGGGAAATTTGCAAATTATATTTTATTTAGATAAATAAATATTTATCAAAACAAAAAACTAACTTCTGGTGTGATGGTTGGATGACATTGTTTTTGCAATAATTCTAAAAGAGCATCTCGTTGCTCTGTAGAAATGTCTGCTTTGTAACGCTGTACAAATGTCAGAAGTGCTTGATGCCACAGTACTGGTAGTGTTCTTAATTCAGATTGAAATCTGTAACAAGTTGCAATTAACTATGTAAATTATGTAAAGAACTATAAGAGAAAACCATGTAAAGAACTATGTAGTGTCTGAAAAGTAATGGAAGTGACACAAGCATTTTAGACATTTAATATTTGAAGCACTAGGTATAGTATACCATACCCAGGTGCCAATAACTATTTTACTGACATTTACTCAAATCCTTGACAAATGCCTTTGTTTACCTGAACTTTTATGTTACATATACTCTAAACAATGATGTCGGTTTTGAATCATTTGTTTACTGAATTTTTTATTACTACATTGTATAAAAATTAATAATAACAGAAAATATTGGTAAATGGATAATTCAGATAATTAATGAAAAAAAAAATAAATTTGTTATTTGAATCATACACATGTTATATTGGCTTTTAAAGGGATTTATACACAATTTGACTATAGTATTTTTACTCACCTCAAGAAATGAAAAACTACAGAATCCACAACTCTATATGGAAGTGCATATTTTTTATCAAATAATATTCGCAAAAAAATTGAATTAGCACCAGTATAGTCCATTTCAGCAATTTTTAAAAGAGCTGCACTAGAATGTAATACAGGGACAGAATTACGGGCTAGTACTGAACCTACGATAATAGCTTCACGCAATTTACAATCTCCAGACTGTAAAATGAACATTAAAATTTTTAATAAAATTAGTTATTGAAAAAAAAAAATAAACAAAATTTGTGTAACTTAATAATTATTAATTACTTCTAACAAAGGCAGCAATATGCCTTTCATAAAAGCACCTGGCTTGAAAAGAGCTTTTCTCAGTGCTTGAAATAAATGGAAATTTAATCTTTTGTATTCTGCCAAGTCATCTCTGACACGTGGAAGCAGAACCAAATTGTAAAATCTTTGCGCCATTTTTTCTTTAAAGTTGGAAGCAAATATACGGGTTGCCTGAAACCATTATTATTTAATATTATCTTCATATTATATAGTAAACTACTTATAAATAAATTTGATTACATATTAGATAATTTAAATTAACATAATTCATTTAAAATTACTAGGAACATATACTCAAAATATTTAAATAAAGTGGTCATGGGTTTAAGAACCCAGCAATCAAGACAATTATAAATACAATATGGTTCTCCTTTTTAAAACTTAATACAACACAATATGCTTACCTGATACATGGCTGCTGCTGACCAAGTAGTTGGCTCAGTCAAATACAATATTTGCTCCCAATTCTGAAGGTGTGGAATCATTTTGAAAGCTTTCGGTAATTTTCCAGAGCGATATTTTTTTAAAACATCTCTTACCCCTTGGTACATTGCTTTAATCCTGCAATCAAAATGTATTTTACATTTCATACATGACAACTTGATCTTTTTCATAATGTTTAATGTATGTTTGATTACATGAATGTGGTAATATAAAATGGCAAAAGTTCCACAAAAATAACTTAAGGGCTTTAAATAATATGAAATTTACTTAGGATCAATATTTTGTAATTTTAATGTTTCTATATCAGAAAACTGTGTTTGTAACTCAGTATGCTTATCGGTAATTTTATCTTTTATAATATCCGCTAAGGTTTTAGTCTTTTCTGGTTTGCTTGACATAAACACTTTTAAAGCTTCTTCATCTTCTTCATTAATTTCAATGTTATCATAGAATGTATCAGGATCAAGATCACTATCATTTGAATCAATTTCATTGTCAGAAGTAGTCTCTAAAAAATAAAATGTGAAATGTTAAACTGTACTTTAAATACCAAATAAAATGTATTATAGTTTTATTTCACCATTAAGGTCGAAAGGGAAGACATGTTGCACTGAGGCCAATGCTTCACTATCTCCTAGTTCAACCTGCTGTCTTCTCGCAGTTTTCAAAATTTTCTTCGATAAACCTGCATTAACAAACTAATATGACACAATATAACTGACCATCGTTAGCCCTTTAATTTAATATAAATAAAGACTTATTATTCCCACTCACTTCCTCGTCATTATCTTGTCTATTTTTGTGTTTACTTCTATTCTTATTTTTCACATAATCCACAGCTTCAATCTGATCCGCGAGTGCAATATTTCTTCCAACTTGTGATGGCTTCAATTTTTTTTCTTTTCCCATGTTGCCAACTGGGAGTTGATATATTAATCAGTAAATTTAAAAATGTTGTAACAGGGTAGTAATTAAATTTTATGTAGTAATCTACTTTTATTTAAAATTGTTATAAAATATCAACTTAAGATGACCATGCTTGCGAAAGAACTATGTGTCATATTCTATTCATTGTCAAAAAATTTAACAGTGACATTCATAGATTATTACTAGTATATAATGATGAAGTCATGATGTTATATTATGAATATGAAAAAAATCACACACGGCCTGAAGAAATTATGTTACTGGTAAATTAACAATCATGTGTTAAGTTTCCGCCTCATTACTATTACTTAAACATATGAAGAATTTAAAACAACGATTGTAGAAAAAAACAGTGTCAAGAACTAAAAAAAATCCTAATATTATTTTAAAATTAAAAAATATTGTTTGTAAGCCCTTATGGGGCACAAAATAAGCGCAAAAATAATGAGTCATGAAACTTTTTTAATACGGTGTTTTTAATTTAATAACTGCTTTTTTTTGATTAAATTTTTTTCAATAGAGATAATTAATCTTTTATCGGATACGTGAGCGACTTCTTACTACTATATTTTATTCTTTAATTTAGATGTCATTGTTTTAAATTAATACAAAAATTCCATTTTTTTTAATGTCAACGTAACATCGAAAAAACTTGGGATTGTGAGTGGCACATCACACTTTAAAACAATATGATAATTACGCAGGAACTTGAAATTTACATTGGAAATGTCAATAAAAACATTTTATGGTTCGACACTTTATTATAAATAATTTAAAAATTAAAGACAATCAATTAAAAACGTTAATTATATGATTCAAGATATTTAATACTATTTTGCAGATTTGTATTAATAAAATAGATTCCATCTTGTATAGCTGTATAAATGTTTAACTCAATAACTTTGATTATGATTGTATCGATGATTCCCAGAAATACAGTAATCACGGGGTTAACCAACCAATCAATAAGGATATTTCCAGTAAACCTTAGCTTAACTCGCCTGCAATAACAAAAGTAATGGATTAAGAAATATGCACTCGCTTGCACTAATATTTTAAAAAAGAGATCTGTTTTTGCATATTGAGATCAGAAATTATTATTATGTAATATCAACAAATTTTAAAATTGTTGAAAAATTAAAATAACAATACAGCCGTTGATGGTAAGGCGTTTTCGTCCAGAATACTTGGGTTCTCATATGTATGATCACTACAACGCTGCAATGTTTGTAACACACAAAAAAAAACTTAATTCTGTTCAATATCACCGATCTTTTTTCACCGCTTCCCTTTACAGCTCAATAAAAAACAGACGAATCGCGCATAACAAGAATAATTCATTCCAGAATTTTACTCGTAGTGTGAAATACACGTTAAGCGAAACAATCGTAACTATTTAAATTAATATAAAATTTGAAAATACGTTCCCAGCCGAAAAAAAAAATCATACATCGAGAATAAAAATACTACAAATAATGTCTGAATATAAGTTGTGAAAATATTTGATTGTACCGAAATAAAGATGCTAGCGTAGAGTTCTAAACATAGACTGATGTAACAATAGCACGGAAAGTTCTATAGAACGATTCGCGGATTCCTCTATCCAGATCGCTGCTCGTTATGCGAGCTATTATTTTACAATTTATTTTGCTCTTTATGTGATATTTCACTGCATATAAAGGGTAAGGATTATTATATTTTTGAAATATATAATTTTAAAAAAGAATTAATTAAATTTGGCAGTAAGATGTTGTCGTCTAAAGTAATATTATCCATACTCCTTACTTGCCTTAAGGAACTAAGGAGTAATGATTAGTTCTTTTGAAGCGTTAATAAATCATTTGCATGAACAGTGGGATTCCACAACGAATAGAAATATGGCTAATGTGGATTATGGACTTGACTCTCTGTTTGTAAGAGAATTTTTTAATAAAATCTAAATTTTTGTTTATTTTTATGTACACTTTATTATTATTCCTTACATATGATCTTATGCAAGGATATATTAATATGTATGTGTGTTTAAAAACTGTTGTTTCATTTATGTGTGTAATGCCTCCCATTCTCTCTCATCTTTACTTACATTATTATTATTTTATCATTTTTGTCTCTACTTTTCTTTTAGCGCGCCCCATATTCATATTCATCTCTGCTGAACCCTAAGGTAGACTGGTAAAGAATACCATTTGGCATTAAGTCTACCTTATGTACAAATGTATGCATTGAAGCTTTAAATAAATAAATATTTTTTTTAATTTTCAAATAGTCTTACCCGATGTTTAACATTGAAAATTCCTGGAGGTGTATTTCGTCGTTGTTGAAATCGATGAGGACATCTGCAATTACTTCGAAGTGATTTAAAGTACCAACAATACCGCCAGTGGGACCCAAATTCAATACTTTTATTAGATATTTGTAATTAATCTAAAAATTAACGAGTGATAATTTAGAATTAAAGGTGCATCTATTCCCTGGGAAGTTCTCTCCACTTTAAAATTAACCACACAGTACTGCCGAACAGTGGGGTAAGATGGTACGTATTATCAGTGCATTTTCGAGTTTCAGGCGAAAAGGCAATCACTAAAACAAAGCGAGGTGCGAAAAAGAGCTACTGTTACCCAAACGTAAATAAATGCATATATATATGTACCCTTTCAGTTGCACTCCACTCTAAGATACTCCTATTTATTGGCCGGTACCACAAAAACAGATACGACCAACCCATTGCCACTTCAGTGTAAAATATCCGAAAAAAGACCCGGATCAATTTGTTTTATTGTTGAGACACACGTGAAGTTAAACTATTTCATCACTTATGTAGTAGTAGAAGTTTTATAAAAGTATCACGTTCCTATGTATGTAAATTATGTATCAAGTAATGCATTACCGCAGGTGGTTGATTAGTTTATTAACGTCATAAGCAATGTTTTACTGAAATGTAATAAAAAATAAAATTTACACAATAAAATATAAATAAACGTCAATGCACCGTACATATCATTGTACAAAAAAAAGTATTAATAAAATAAGTAGTGTTATTTTTATATACCATATGTTATATTAACAGGTTCTTTTCTTCCCAATACACGTGAATATACAGTCGAACGTCGCATAACAAGCATATGTAATTCGTTCCGGAGTTTTACTCGTTAAGCGAAAATATCATAACCATATAAATTAATTTAAATTACGATAATGGGTTCCATGCCGAAAAAATATCTATGACAAATATGTTACATGGAGAATAAAATTAGAATAAAAAAACCACAAATGTATACACAACTATGGATTAATGTGTGATTCTACCGACATATAGATACTAGCTCAAAGAATTCTAAACACAGACTGATGTAGCAATTATTATACAATATATTTTATTGGTTATGCGAGTTTCCACTATAATATAAACTGCAACGCATATTTCTGCAGAAATATGCGTTGCAGTTCTTGCGTTCTTTGTTAAGAGTGGGCAAAACATTACTGTGTAGCGGTTAGAAAGGCGCCTTAAGCTAATGAAATTTCTTTGGAATTAAGAGTGCGTAACGTGGTGGTGCTCTATAAACATTCTACCGGAGCCACATATTATGTAACAAATATTTAATATCTTGCATTAATATGCAGAGTTAATGCTGAGAAGAGAAAAATTAAATTGACGACAATAATCAATAATCATAATAATAATAATCATCTAATCGGTTTTTGTTATAAATATTAAATACTTTATTGTTATTTTTCAATGCTTTTTAAAGTTAATAATTTGACTAGATCTTTCTACATATACTCCTTGTTGTTCATTGCATAGGTTTTTCTACTACAACTGGTACCAACCTTAAGGTCGTTAAATTGCAGTTGAACGCGGACACGTAGCATTTTAGCAAAATAATTAACTGTCTGATCACCACAGCGTGATAGATTCACTAAACCTGTCATGTAACCATCGTAAATTTTCAACCATGCGCTATACGTTATCAATAATGGCTTCTGTGGAAGATAAAAATAAAATATTTTAAATATTACTTTACCTGTAACCAAAATAAGTAACAGTAACTTAATTAAAAATATCAATTTAACTTATTTATATCGAAAATACTTCAGTTGTTTAAAGTTCTCGAATAAATATAAAGGTAGGTTAGTGGATAATTTTAGAAACGATATTCAACAGAATTCTACTTGATGGAAAAAATTGCTAAATTCGTATTATAACTGGAGTATAATATATATTTTAAATCATATATACTACTCAAAACAAAATAAGGAGCACTAGTCTATTTACATTTAAGTGCACATTAGTAAACTGAAATTTACTGATAAGTAGCAATATATTGATATTACGATTCTCTTTGGTGTATGAACTCTTTTATGCTGGTGTTCGTGTTCCTAATTTAAAAAGTATTGGTCATCATTTTAAGAAAAAAAAAATTGGATGTAATTCTTAGGTTTTTCTTCGATTGTCTTTTTAACTTGTTTAGGTTATTTTAGGAAAAAAAGTTTTACTTTTTCAATTTTAATTGACTCATTTATCATCTCGCGTTAATTATGCCACTAGAACGAAGGCACATGGATACAATTACAGCAACCAGAGCCATATCTATGATTCAAGAAAGACGTCCTTACCGTTATGAGGATTTGCAGTTGAGTTTTCTCGAAGAGCTGTTCAAAATGTATAGAATCGCTTCCAAGAGACCGGCAGTGTTGCCAGAAGACCGGGTTCAGGTAGAGTTCGTATAACAACGGCGCACGAGGATCGTTACGTCCAACTAAGTGCTCGTCGTGATCGTACAGTAACGGCCCGTAAGTTACAAATCCACTTACGGCTGACAACAGGTACCCGTATCAGTGATCAAACCATACGTAATCGATTGCACGAAGACCAGCAAATGTCAAGACGACAAGTTGTTCGAATTCCTCTGATTAGTGTTCAACGAGCAAACCGTTTAAGATACTCCCGTCAGTATTTGAACTGGGGGATTAATGATTAATCAGTAGGTGTTTTTTACAGATGAGTTCAAAGAATTTTTTTTTAATGATGTTTGGCGTGTTAGGGTGGGAAGACGACGCGGGGAGCGGTTTTCGGAGTTCTGTATCCACGAAGTTGGCCGTCTCGGTGGTCCCAACGTAATGGTTTGGGGTGGCAATAGTTTACACGGTAAAACCGAGCTCACCATTTTAAATGCGGGTATCGTAACTGCAGAACGTTACATCGAGGAAGTCATCAGGCCTCAAGTGCTCCCATTTGCACAGCGAGTGGGGCCTGGATTCTTCCTAATGCAAAACAATGCCCGTGCACAAACAGCTTGATCGACCCAAACTGTCCTAGAAGGGTCTCATATTGAGGTATTACCATGGCCAGCTAACAGTCTGGATTTAAATCCATTTGAGCAATTGTGGGACTAATTGAAGCGAAGAGTTAGATAGAATAAGCGAGGGGTCTACAACCAACAGCAGCTGATTGACGCTTTGAAATGTGCCTGGGAGGAGATTCCAGATGAAAACGTGAGGAATTTGATCCAGAGAATGCATACGAGGCTTCAGGTGTGTGTATTGCTAAGGTAGGAGGACATACTCGTTACTAAAAAAAAGAAACAATAGTGACAAGAACAGTATTTTGACTTTTTCCGGTGATTTCTTTTGTTCATGTTTTTCATTAGAAATTACCAATTTCATTATGGACTTAAAAAAACAATTCATGATTATTATTTTAAACAATTGTAATTCTATATTCTAACCAATGACATTATTTTGTAGTTACATAAGTTAAACAGTATAATGTCTTCATTGTGTTCAAGGTACAGCAAAAAATCTTAGTGGCCCTTATTTTGTTTTTAAGTAGTATAGTTCAGTGCTTAACCACAAACTCACTATATGACATTAATAATAAAGACAATTAACATAACTGTTATTAATGTTTGATATTTTATCTGATTTGTATTAATTTATGTTGAAACTAAGCTATCGCTGATATTGTTCTAATGGATAATAATGTTATCATATAAATAAGTCATAAAAGTTTCTAAATATAAGTCGATACAGACATTTGTCCTACATTTCGCTATCATATTTACTATATTCGTGTCAAAACAAGTTTATGGTTGTTTATATATATCATCTCCGATAAAAAGAACAAGACAGATATAACAAGATAAAATATTTTTATTTCGCTATTGTCAGAAGTATTACACATCTAACTAAATAAATGAATAACATGAAATTATTGTTTTTTCATACCAGTTTTTCATTTTTACTTGTAAATAATTACTAAAGAGAAAAAGGGTTATTAGGCGCAAACCCAGCTGTAGACCTTGTACTGTCTTCACCTCTATTGAATGCCAATGTCAAACAAAAATAATAAAGTTGTCCCTTTTATGTTTGTTTTGGATTTTTTATCGACAATGGGCTAACACATGACCTGAATTTCAGATGATATTAAATGATAATAAGGTCGTAGACATGTGAAACGTATTCGCTCAATATACTGTGGCTCCAACAAGCATGTTTGCCTACCCACTACAATGATTTTATGACGGCAGATTCTTCCAACAATTTGAGTCGATTATCTAAACAGTGACTCCCGTGTTACAAGGTTACCGGCGGAAAAAATAAGTATAATTTTGAACAATAATAATGTCATTTGTACCTAGAACTTACGTTCATCTGGTCAACTTGTCAAAAACGGTAATTCTACACAAACATTTATCTATTCCACTTAACAATCACAATTAATTAATATTGTTGCAAACGAAAAGAATAATGCGTTTCTAATTTCAACATTTTGGTGTAGTTTATGATTTACCTATTATAATCGTACCAACCACTTCAAACCCTTGGACGACTTCCGGCAATTTTATCGAGTCCAGACCATTGTTTTTTATAAAAGGCACAAGCATGTTAACAGTTTTGTCGACATAATCGTTGACGTTGGCAGATAGTCCGTGTCTCCATTTAGATCTGTGAAATTACGATGGACATATGAATATTCCTAATCGTTTCGAGGAACTCAGTTGCACCAAGACCAACAACTTTCGACGGAAAACAGCACCAAGTAAAGGAAAACAAGAACATACTTTCATATAAAACGTTTGAATAATATTGCAGCATTTCTAATGCTTAGTATACGAGAAAACTGAAGAAAACGTAAATCAACTTAATTACTCCTAAAATTAGTAACTTGTTTATGCCATTTCCCATTGCCATTTTAATTTAAAAGGACCAACTTCAAGGTTGAGTGCCTCTATGAAAAGTTATGCGTGTACACGCATAGAAATAATCGAAGTGCAAGTCGAATTAAGAACTTTCTTAATTTTCTTGAATAAAAATAAAACTTATGTATTCGAAAATTTTCTCCTGTCGCTTGGCTCTATATAATTATTTTTTCCGTTACTAGAATTAAAAGCAGGTGATAAACTAGTTACCTTACTACACAGAACTTAATACATACCCGAATAAAGTATTTCCTTCATTAACGACAAGGAACAGTACTAACAATACGGCTACTGAGCTCTCACTCTTCATTATTTAAGAGATTCTTAACTTATTCTACTTTTTTGAGAGTTCGTGTTAGTTTGTTGTTCTTTATAAGATCTCTGATAGATTGATAATATGACCACGTCTTTATCACAAACTTTATAATTATTGATCTAATGATATTCCTGATTTAGATTGCAATTATCGTCATATCGATATAAGTAATTTGTAGTTAGGTGATAAAACACACACTAAACGATGAGTTCTAATAGATGTTCACAAAAAATTGTCTCGATACTCCAATGATATCATAAGACATTGTTCCTATTAGACCAGTGGTTCCCAAACTTATTTTGCCTACTGCCCACTTTGAGAATAAATATTTTTTAAGCGCCCCCATTTTTTCTCCTATTTAAAAACCACTATAACTTCAAATTGAATTAATTAATTAATTATTGTGACCTATATATGTATATTATGTATATTAACGGAGAATTCTAAACGAAACTTTTACTATAACCCGCAACTTGAAACCTGAGCGCAGTA
>DWQX01000180.1:0-55972 GCA_018245475.1 Pharmacophagus antenor | reverse complement strand
TTCTGTGTATTCACTTGTTCTGATGCTTTAACAGGAGTCTCCGTTTCTGAAGCAAAGCTTTCTTGACTTCCTAACATAGCTGTACTGAATAAACCTAAAAAGACAATCGGTGCTACTACCCAATGTTTTCCTGCTTTGTATTGTTTAAAACGCTTTTTCACTTCTGCATTCTGCATTTAATTTCCTCTTTTCTATTTTTTTGTTGTATATGCTACTTTTGAAATTTTATTATTTTCAAGGTGCGCGCATACGTCTATCTTTCATATCGTAAATTCCTCCTTCCAATGCATAACTTCCTTTTCCTATACCAATCTTCTATCAATACCTAAAAGATACAGTTCGTCGTTAGAGAGTTGCTCTAAAATCTCTCGGTCAGCTATTTGTTTTTCATCTTCACTGACAAGCCGTTGCCAAAAATCTATAAATATTTCTAACCAACTATAAAAGTTGTCAGATTTATGTTTATTTCCTGTTTCTGCGTGTCCGATTTTGCCACTTGCTCGCTACTCTCGTTTGTTTTAACACTCCGCAGGCGTTAATTCGGATACAACGAATCCTACATATCTACGTTTCTGTTTAAGTAGAAGCTCGTAGATTACGCACTATAACTAGCTAAATTTAGACTTGCATTGTAATCTCTATCCGCTGTATATCCGCATTCATCACAATGGTACGTGCGGTCTGATAATTTTAAGTCCACTTTCTTATGTCCACATTCATGGCATAACTTAGAACTTGGATAGAACTTATCTGCTTCCACTAATTCAATGCCATAGTCCTCACACTTGTATTGAAGTTGGCGTTTGAACTCATAGAATTTTTGTTGTGCAACTGATTTAGCTAAGTGCTTATTTTTCATCATTCCTTTTACATTCAATGTTTCTACAACGATTCTTGATGGTTTGGTTTTCACTATCTCTGTTGTCGTTTGATGTAAGTGATTCTGACGAATATTCGCTAGTTTTCGATGTGTATGCCGAATTTCCTTTTCTAATTTATAGATGTTACACGTTTTGACAAATCGGTTTCCCTCCTTATTCATATCGTATTTTCGAGAGACGTTGCGTTGTAACCTACGTAAGCGTTTCTCAATTTTTCTTACTTTCCCTGTTTTGTTAATGTTTTTGTAGACTTTTCCATTAGAAACAATGGCTAAGTCTTTGATGCCAAGGTCAATTCCCAGTATTTCACCTGTTAAGTTCTGTACTGGTTTTTCTTCATCAATACCAACTGAAACATACCAATACTTTCCATCAAAACTGATTCGTGGATTGGAATACTTCATATTCATCGGTAGTTGCTCGCTTGTTTTTACCCAACCGATTTTTTCCAGTAAAACTGAGGTTGACTTCACTTTTAGCTTGATGTTGTCATTATAAAAAGATGGTTTCGACTTCTTTCTTGACTTGAATCGTGGCTTTTCAGCCTTTAAACGACTTTTGCCTGTCATGCCATCAAACCATTTTTTATAGGCATCGCAAGCATCTTTTACTGCCTGTTTGGCAATATTATTCGATACTTGATTCAACCACACATACTTTGGGCGTTTCTTCATTTTTGTAATGTGCTTGCGCAAATCGTTATTACTGATAAACTTCCCACCGAACCGATGGTTCATTTCTTGCATTTTCAACGTCCAGTTAAAAATCCATCGAGCAGTACCAGCTGATTGCCATAATTGTTTTTCTTGTTCCTCAGTCGGACGTAGTCTTACTTTCTTGGCTCGTATCATCTTCCATCAACTCCTTAATCATCTTCTTAGCTTTATTCGCTCGCTTTCCTTGTAATCGACAACTGAAAACTGTGACAATTTGGATTAAGTCCTCGACTAATTCCTGTTCTTCAGTCTTTTCTGTATTGTCAATGATTTCTATTTCTGTGCCATATTTATTACAAAGATTTTCAATAAGCTCATATCCAAAGCGGATTAATCGGTCTTTGTATAGAATTACTACCTTTTATAATTAACTGTTGTTACCCTTCTTTTTAACCGTTGAAATAAAACTCCTTCTTACGTTTCGCTATATCATCAGACCAAGCAGCATAATAATCAAAGTCCCAGCCATCTTCTCTTGGATTTTCATCTAAACGAGCTGGGTCATGCATTAATATGGCCTGTTTCAACTCTTTGGATTCATCTTCTAATTCATCTATCAAGTCATCTGGTATCTCAATTGAGACTAATTTTACTGTTTCATCTTCTTCTGGGTTGTCAGCAATTAAGTAGTCTTTTTCATCTTCAAATTCTTTAGTTGCTTGAATTAAGCTTTCTGTCCAACGTCCAGTATTTTTTGAACTTTCATATCGATATAGTTTCATTTTGATTCCTCCTCTACAAAATCAACAATCTCAATACCTACGATATAATCTTTCAAACAGTCCCATTCATCTTCAACCAACAGTTCTTCTTTATCATTTTTTAAAGTCATTGCGAACCATTCTTCGCCATCATCATCTGCGCCAAGCAATCTAAAATTGGCTGGATTTTCTTTAAATTTCTTTTCATACAAATCGTCTACATCTAGTTCTAGTATGTCTAATCCCTTACAATTTCCCCCTTTTTCAAAAGTAATAAATCCTTTGTAGTCCCATTGTTGAAAACTTAGTTTAATTGTATGAATACCCCATCGAATATTTGGATTATAGTTTTCCATACCGTTCCATATCCTCCTTAAAAATAAAATTTAAGCTACTGCTCGAATATCAATTCTTCAACCATCTCATAATATGATTTTGAAATAAGCTCCCTAGCTTCTAGTTCAGTAACCTCTCTAACCGTTGAAATAAAACTCCTTAATTCAACATTTTCAAGTTCTCCACCTCTGTATATCTTGGTGTAGATATTTAAACATTCATCTAGGTTTTCAGCCTTCAGCACTGCATAAGAAGGCTTTTTGATTTCATAATATTTCGTCATTAGTTCACCTACTTTTTTAGAGAAAAGTTAGTAGACAACAAAAAAAACGGAGGATGTCTACATAAACTGTATACATCCTCCGCTTTTTGTAACAACGATTCACGAAACATAAAACTTTATAAAATTTTATTTAAAATAAAGCCCTAATTTCAAATAAAAAAATACTAGGATTTTATCTATAAAATTGTTATAATATTTTATGTTGTGACGCCTGTTACAACACAGAGAACCGAATATAGTTCATGGCTCATCATGAATTATTTAACTACCCTCTTAGGTTACCAGCCTTAAGGTAGTCGGTTCTTATTTTGTTGTCTACTAACTTTTCACTAAAAATATTTTTAAAGTGAAATACATATTTGAGTTTTTAGCTAATGCTATTACTCACTTTATTACCAGGATTTTTTTCGTTAAAATCATGTTTTTTACTGAATTCTATTTTTTGTAATTCAAAAGTAATGCCAGTTACTTTTAGACTTTGTTTTTGTACCAACCCCTTCCTTGCTTAATTAGTATAGTAAAAGTATAAAACATAAGTACTACTCAAAGCAATACTTTCCTCATAATATTTTTAAATCCCTTAAATTATTAAGTAAAATATCCGCCATTTTATATAATCTAAATTATATCATCTTGTTTTTAATAAATGTATCTAGTTAATTCTAATACATTTCTCTATATGATAGAAATACATTCCGTTTAAAAAATAATACTTCAAAAACAGTTAATATTATTTTGGTTATTTTTTATATCTTCTTCAATTACTTTCAACAAGGTCTTATTTCCCCAAAATTTTGCCATATAATATGCCTGCATGTATTCTACAGCCATGTTACCTTCTAGCATATATTTATTATAAGCCTTTTCATATACTAAAAAATCTAATAGGTATCCAGACTGATTATTCTTACATATTTCTATTCCTTCTTCGCATAACTGTACACTTTTTTTATATTCTTTTATTTCTGAATAAAATTTTGCCGAATTATAGTATATTAAACAAGCTTTTAATGATTTTTTTTCTATACAGTCGTCTAATATACCTAACGATTTATCATAATACTTCTTTGCCTTAGATAGTTCTTGTTCAATTTCATACAAAATACCTAATGAGTTCAAACACAATACATTGTAAATATTAGAATATCTCTCATACTCTGACCCTTGATATAAGTAGAAAACAGAAGCTTTTATGTCTCCCCCTCCTAACAAACATGTAATTCCTTTATAATATGAAAATTTGTTGTATAGTCTATTGTCTGTAAACTCAAAATCATCCGATATTGTTTTTAATATTTCAAAACCTTTTTTATGATTTGCATGTAAACAAAGCTTTTCTACGTCATTTAATATCATTCTTATTTGTTTTTCTTCTGAAACTTCCATGGATTCCTCTACTTTTAAATCTAGTCTTATACATAATTTAGAAAGTATATCCAAACTATCACAAATATTTTTATTTTCCATGTTACTGACTGTCGCTTGAGTACAAATTCCTTTTGCAAGCTCACCTTGTGTCATGTTTTTTTGTTTTCTTACTTTTTTTATTAATTGTCCGTCTATTTTCATAATTGCCTCCAAAAAGTATTTAATTAATTTTCCTGTTTTTATATTTACATGGTATACTTTTATAAAAACAGGGAGGTTTAGTTTATGTTCGATTTGTTATTCAATTTAGTTAATATTTCTCTACGAGGAAACGCACCACATGTTTAGACAAAAAGTAGCAAAAAATCTTATTTTTTTGCTACTTTTTACTTTCAGACACTTTTGTTAACTCATTTGATTTTTCACAGTCATAAGATATTTTTCAATAGATTCTTTTAAGTACTTAACAACATTATGTTTTGAATACTCTTTTTGATATTTCACTATATGATTGATATGTCTTTCGACTTCTCCAATTCCTCTCATAGAGGATAATTCATCATAAAGAGGATAAACAACTTGTTGTAATCCTGCCATCAAGTCAGCATCTAATAAGTCCTCAATCCCAATTATAAACTGCGTTACCAATAATTTTGTATAAGGGCTTTGAATAGCCTTACCTGAAAGAATCGTTTTTTCCTCTTCTTTTTTAGCTTTATCAGCAAGATAAGCTGGGTCTTGTTGCTCTTCTTTATAAAATTCATTCTTCACTACTGGTTTTTTAGTAATATGAAATTGGATACTAGAAATTGAACGTCCTTTTTTAATCTTTTCATAGGACACGTTAAAATGAGTGTGTTCATTGATTTCTTCCAACGGTTCTTTTAAAACTCTAATTTCAAACATAGATAATTTTTTATACGTATTTACTGTATCGGTCAATATTCGTAGCTCTTCGATTGAGATAGATGGATTTCGATAACTTTCTACTTGCTCTTCTCTTCGTCCACCTTTGGCGCTGTAATGCTCGTACTGGTTATAAAACATAGATAACCATTTATAAAGGATAATACTGTATTTGCTGTTTAACTCCATAACATCAGATAAAGCATATTGAGTGAAGTTCTGTTTTAACTCAATCAAATAAGGCATAATAGCGACATCAAAACGAATAGTTACTTCGTCATTATAATCATTCCACTTAATATAAGGAATCGGAACTATACTTTCAAATTCAAACCCCTTTCCTGTCTGTTCTCGCACTTCAAAATAAGCCTGTTTTTGCATTTTTTCTATAGCTTCTTTAAAGCGATTGTGCTTATTACTATCGTCCACCTTAAAAAAGGCAAAAAGTTCTGCTTTTGATAATAATACTATATTATCCTTCGGGGGGGCTTCAGTATTGATATAAGATACAGCTAATTCAAAAATTTTTAGCGGTGTTTTATCCATTTTAGCAACACTCGTAATTAAGTCGTTATGTTCCACTACTCTTCGCTTGTCTATCTCATTCAAATAAACTACCTGATTCTTGTCTTGATTTGAAGATTCTTTTATACTAGTCATAGTAAATACGCGCTCCTTTGCGTGTTATTTCAAAAGCATAGAGAACTGTCGTCGGTTTCTCTATGCTTTTATCATACCAAACAAGGGAACAAATCTCAATGATTTGTTCCCTTATACATAGTTTTTTGTTCCCTTATACATAGTTTTTTGTTCCCTTATACATAGTTTTTTGTTCCCTTATACCCGCTATAAACGCCTAAAACAATACTTTTCTCCCCGCGCAAAAGAACAAAAGAACAAAATATATAAGATAAATATATATAACTTCGCCTTCTGTCTCATTTAACTAATCTCAATTAATTTCTTGAAATATTAGATACAGTAAAAAAATATATTCTGCCCTTGCTATTAACATAAACACTAATAATATGGTCTCATTAACTTTTTAAACGATGTCATGAACTGTTCTTCCTTACTTAATCAAATGAAAAAAAATGAATCTTTTAAAGGCTTTTAAATTTATATAACTAGCATTACACGTTTTCTTGTAAAACTAATCCATTCATATTTTTTTCTAACCGTTACTTTTATAAGTAAATAGTATCGGCTTGCACAGTATTTAGTACCGGTATTAATCTTCAATAAGGCATCAACACTAATACAATAACATGTAAAGCGTATTTGTTATTGTGTATATAGTTTTTTGTTATTGTGTAGGTCTTTAAAACGTTGGTATAGCTGGATTTTTTAGTACGAAAAAGAACAAATATACGTAAAAACTAAAATATCTTTTACGTATTATACATAGTTTTTTTTACGTATATAGATTGCTTTATCCTTGAAAGAACTAACTTTTTCTTCACACAAAAGAACAAAATATTACACTAGATTTGATGAAACGTTCTTCAATATGTTATACTGAGATTGCGAAATGATAAAAACTCGTGCGAACAGCACAAAAGCCATCCCCTACCTGCGACGTAAGGGGATGGCTTTTTTTCGTTCGTTGCGACTTCGAACGTATGGGCTAGTGACAACTTGTTTAGTTATCGTCCTTCTCTTCTAGCCAATGAGAAACTAGTTCTAATACTAGACCAACAAATAGGGGTGCGATAACCAATGATAAAAACTCATACACGAACAACACCACCTTTTGTGGCAAGTTGCCGTATATCAGTATAGCCTACTTGAATATAAATTTATACTTGGTACATAAACTTTTACACCAATTATGAATCTGCAACAGTAGGTCTAAAATATTTAAAATAAAAATATTCTACAAATTTCAATTTATTACCTCTTATTTTCGTTTTTTAGAGCATTTTATTTTGTTTTCGACTAAATGTGTACGGAATGCGCAAAAGCTCTTAAAAGAGATTTTATCGGTGTTTAAACGCATGTGCTAATTTTCTGTTAAAATTGTACTCAAAAAGTTAAGTCCATCGGAAATTTTTTTCACCATCGTAGTAATAAGCTAAACGACTTGAAACTTCATCATAGCATTGTTGAAAACCAAGGTTTTTATAGAATTGAATTAATTCATCTTGAGTTAGCGAATTTCCATAGCTTATGGTAGAAGCGGATGCTGTTAAATATAATCCTGAAAGACCATTTTCCTTTCCCCAGCTAATTGTTCTATTTAGTAAATAAATTGCTATCCCTTTCTTTCTATACGAAGATTCAACACCTAACTTTTCAATTTTGGTAAAATTATCAAGTGTCATACCAAGTTCAAGTCTTGCTATACATTCAGCATAATCATGTTTGTATTGTAAAGAAGAGCCTAAATCTAACATCCATCTTTCTACTGGCTGTTTAAGCTTAAACACCATAATCCCTATTCCATTATATAAATCCAACTCGTCCAATATAATATAATTTCCAGTATCTAAAATTTCAGGTGAAGGTAATGGATAACGTTCATTTCTAGCGTTGTTTACTTCGTGTTCTTCTTTTACCTTTTTCCAATATTTAAACTGAGAAAGTTCATATTCATATTGAGTACATAAACCTTGTAACTGTTTTATTTTCCTTTTTTTCAAAAAAAACATAAGCTAATTCTCCTTTTAAACATCGTTAGTAATTTTTAGTTTTAGAGTTCTACTTTTAATATAAACATATACGAAAACCTACGCTTAGGTGTAACTATTCTCCTAGGATTCTTCGTTTTTGTTGAGGAGATAATAATTTCAAAATGAATGCCTCTTCTAATGAATTTAGCTCTTCAAATTGTTTTTTTTGTTTTCCTTTGCGTAACTTTATTTTAACGATATTTCTGAAGGCGGTTTGCTCATTTTTTCCTAAGGTATTATAAAAACGTCGTAAATATTTAGCTTGATTGATTGTCAGCGCACCATCTTCTTCGATTTGACTTGTGATACTTCGTTGAAAATCATTTCCCATGAATCGTTCTTCTAATGCTGTAAAAAGTATCTTTTCCCAATAATCAAATTTATCTTGTTCCACCCTTTGTACAGTTACTTCAGCGCCAGACGTATCATATAAATATTCATGTGAATCTGTCATATGATTAATGAATTTTGTAATACAAGAACTACCGATAATCATTTCATTGCCGTTTATAGTATTTCTGATTGTGTATTCATAGCGTATTTCACTGTGTCCGCATAACTCACAGTCAAAATCAGCCTCTTCGTTATCAAATATTCCAACGTATACCCATTCTTTTTTAGCTTTAAAGAAATTATCTTTATTTTCGCTTAACCTTAATAAGTTGATTTTTGCACGTTCTAACCATGGTGTATCTATCATTCAACGCCCCTCCTGCATACTTTTAAAATAATTATATCATTAATTCAGTGATAGATAGGTCTATTTATTGAGGGAACGATTCTATTACCCAACATATTTGGCAGAAAGTTCGTATATTTTGTATGATTATAGAACTTTATAAAAAATAGTTCGTGTTTAGTCGAAGTTTTATGGATGCCTGGTCATACAATCTTTCGTTTATTTTGCTAGTTCTTAATTAGTCGATTCTTTTTTTACTTTACTCTTAGAAAGGAATAAGCGTTGATGTTTGCAACATTAATTCTTAAAATTATCGATAAAAACAATAAAAAAATAAAACCGTCATAATCTTTTGGCAAGGATTGACGGTTTTATTTTAATCAAATCTAAGCTAACCGTTTTAAACGGTCTACATTTGTTCAAAATAAATGGGTTTGTAAATAAAAAAAGATGCTGGTGATTACATCAGCATCTTTTACTTTTTATGGACAATTACTTGTCAAAGTCTTTTTTATGGGCTTTAAAGCCAGAGTTTTTAATTTCTAAATAAATAATAACATAGTACATTAAAAAAATCTAGTAAAAAGTTAAATCAACAATCGCTAAATTTTGATGTATATAACTCATTTATTTTGTCATATATCAATTTTAGGTTATCATTTCCCAGTCTTATTACTTTATGATGCGGTTTTGAAGGTTGAATAATACGCTGTTTACTTATGGCACGCATTTGATTAACTAGCGCTTTTGTTTCTGTTCCTTCTTCTTTATTTGCTGCAACATTAAATTCTCTTAATTCTCCAAGATAAACATTAGAATTTGGAATAGTTCTTTCTTTACTTTCAGGATGAATGGATGCCAAGGGAACAATCATAACTGTTTTATCCGAAAGATTGTTATCTTCAATTACCACTGCTGGTCGATTTCCTCCTTGTTCAGAGCCGACATTATATCCAAAACAAACAGTAACAATATCTCCTGCATTATATTTTATATTTCTATGAGGTTGAAATTTAGCTTCTTTTTCGATATAGAAAGTCCAGTTATTAATCCATTGTTCTAATAGCCCAATTTGTTTTTTGTTTAGATTTTTAGTAGCTGTTTCAATTAGTTTCTTTGTTGTTGGTTCTAAAGACATGACATCGTACCTTTCTTCATTAATTTAGTAAGTATAAGGAATAATTATAAGATTATTTTATGATAGGTCTATCTAAAAAGATAGTCCTATTTTTGTTTATGGGGAAGGAAAATCCAATAACAAATATATTTAAATTAATCGCCCATAAAGTTGACACTTAAGAACGTTTAACTCTTTTTTAGGGTGAATACAAGCAAAGTGCTTAAAAGCTCTTAAAATGAAATTTAAGACGATATAAAAGTGTATGTTAATTTTGATATTAATATGTATTCAGAAAAAAAGAGTAATGCTAGTTATATAAAATTAAAAACTAGCACTACTCGTTTTCTGTTAAAAATAATTGTGCCTTTTTATACTTTACTAATCTATCCATATCCTTTTTTTTCAAATGGTTAAGGCGTGTTAGGTCACTATTGTGTTGCAAATCCGCAAGCTTAACTTTTCGGGCAATGTGGTTGTGTTTTACTTTTTCAAGATAAGAAAAGTAATCTTCATTTCTATTTTTAGTTAAGACACAGACTGCATCAATAACAGAAGTAGGAATTTTCGCGTTTTTTAGTTGTTCCACTGTAAGAGAAGTATCTTCTAACGTGTCATGTAAATAGGCAGTTGCTTTTTCCTCATCCGTTGTTACCAAACTAGCCACGTATTCAGGGTGATTAATATATGCTACACCTGCCTTATCTGTTTGTCCGTCATGATACTTTTTTGCTAGTTCATGCGCAGTTTCTACAAAATCCGTAATATAGTTTTGTGCTTCGCTTTCTGTTAATTCTTCATACATGCCATAATTACTACCATTTTCAGGAATTGTATATTCTGAAAAAAAGCCAACGGTAGGTTGCCAAACGTTGTTTTTTTTGTCAAAACTAAAAGAGCGTGGCGGTTTACCTTCAGAAATACAAACCTTTATAATTTCACCGTAAGATGCAGTGTCCGTTAGTTTAAAATATTTTTCCATCGAAAATCATATCCTTTCAATTTGGTTAGGAGTTTGAAGTTTAGAGGACAGAGAGAACATCTCATCTTCAATTGCTTGCCATTCTATAAAATCCTTTTTTTTATCTAGTATTCTTTGTTTTTCGTAAAGCTCATGAAGTTTACCATTTTTCAAATCAAAACTTTCTTTAGTGTGAAACTGTAGCTCAAATTCATAGCCTTCAGGCGTTTTTATATTTGTGTTTACGCCTTTATAAACTGCTTCGATTTTGTTCCATGTATTTTTTACTGCTGTGACTTCGTATCCTTTTTGTTCTAAAAACTGCATTGTTTTTTTGTAATCTTTAAACAGGGATTTAGTCGATGAAACTTCAGTATATCTTAGAACATCACGCATTTTAGCTTTTGGCTCTTTTTGTATTTTCCTGAATAAGCTATCCATCGTTTTTATTTTGAACTCTAAGCCTTCAAGATTACCTGTACATTCAGAGGTTGCGCTAAACAAGTCTTTTGTAACTTTTGGCTCTGCCTGCTGGGCTTTCAAGATTGCCTTTTTAGCAGAAAGTTTAACGGAATCTATTTCTTCGTATATTTCATAGCTAAAATTCGTCGCATTTTTTTGATAAACCTTCTCATAGTTGTTTGAATTAGTAATCAGATTACTATCTGATACATCGTCGAATAAGCTCGAAAAAATAGTATAAATTGATGGCGGAATATACCCTTCCAAAAAGACATGAGTATCTAAAATAACTACTTTTATTGGCTCATAGGAAATAATGGACTCGCTATTGATAAATTCTGAAATGCGAGTGTCAGCTAAATTAAGAGTAATAATTAAATCTTCTTTTTTCATTTCGTTTTCACCATACAATCATTTATCTATTTGAAAACCATGTATCACATCCTGCAAAGAAGAAACAGTCATACCGTTTGAAACCAGTTGATAATGCGTTTGTTCATCAAAGAGCGTATCTAAATGGTTTTCCATTAACTCTAACAAAATAATACCATGTTTTGTCTCAAAATAGATGGTATGCATGTTTTTAATCACGCCTACAGTATTTTCATTTAACTTAAGACAAAGATATTCTTGAACAATATCTCTATCTTGATTATTAAACGCTGTTCTATTTCCTTGAAAAAAGTCAGAAAGGACATAACTAAACTCTGTTTCCAAGAAGGATATTTTTTTCTTTTTGTCTCTGTCAAGATTAGTGAGATTTTTTTCAGGAGAATGGCGTTTCGTTGCTGGTGTTTTTTTGTGACGTTTCTTCAGAAAGAAGAATAGAGTAATTGTAAGTGATATAACTGATAATACCAGTAATCGTTTTGCTTCAGTCGTATGGGATTCGTACTTTACTATTGTGTAGAATAAATAGATAAGTGAAGATTCTATTAGTATTAAACAAGCTAAAAGTATTCTTTTCATTTCGTATACCTTCTTTATGTCAAACTTCGGTAGCAGGTGCGCTTTTTTTGATTTCTTCAGATAAAGCTACTAGCAAAGCTAGCTCATTGTTTGTCCTATCTTCGTAGGGTTTCCGAGTTAACCACAAACGTAACACTTTTTTAGCAAATAACGGTAATCGTGTTAAATATTTTTGGTATTGTGTTGATTTCTCATTGATATGACAGTATTTATTTCGTATCTGTTGCATTTCTAATAGCATACGTTCAACTTTCTCGTAATCGTAACTAAAAACAGGAAATTCATCATAGTAAATTCTTTCATAATACCAATAACCATAACTATGTTCTTTATCTAAGAAAATCCCTATTTGACTATAATCTTTTAATGTTTTAAATCCTGCTTTTTCTGCATTATTTAACAACTCGGAATAAAGATTGTTAAAGGTTGAATATTGCCTATATTTTATGGGATTAAATTTGTAATAATTAACCGTTGTAGCGTTTATTTCTGCTATTCCTAAATTTTTAGCTATTATAACTCTGTGATTGCCATCCGAAGTTTGAAAATATTCACTTTCTCCATTTTTTTCAAAGCAAGCAAAAGAGATATGATAGGCTTTTTTACAGAAATCATCGAAAGCTTCTTTTCCTCCCTGATGAACGATTTCCATCAAGCGATTGAAACTGTTTGTATTTAAATTAAATTCTTCCCAAGGCATATCCTTGGGAATTCCTTCTGACAAGTAGCGAAAAATAGTAGACCATGAATAGTCTGAAACCCTACTGATTCCTTTTACTTTGTCTAAAGGTATCAATACATCTTCAGCTTTTTTGTCAGTAACGGAATCATAAAAGTAATAATACTCTGAATTTGACTTTGCTATATCAATTTTGTTCGCTTCAATTGTAGCTTTTGAAACCCCAAGGCTAAGAAGATAATTTTTAATAGGGTCAGTACTAAATTTTTTTTGGTTACTCATTGCTTGCCTCCTTTTCTTTTTCTAAAGCAACTTTTTTAAGCATATTAGTGACATTATCTCCTGAACCTTTTAGATGCTCTTTTACTGCTTTAACATCTTCTTTATATATACTTACCTGTTTTAATGGTGAAGGAGCTTTAATAAGAGAATCATATTTTCCGTTTGTAATTTCAGTACATAGTTGATGTAAATATTTAGGAAGTGATAGCTTTTTTGCTTCACTTTGCATTTTAAATAACTGATAAACCTCTATATTGAAATCTAGCTGTGTTCGTGAATGACTCATTGTTTGTTTTTTCTGTTTCATTGCTATCTCCGTTGCCAAAAATCTATAAATATTTCTAACCAACTATAAAAGTTGTCAGATTTATGTTTATTTCCTGTTTCTGCGTGTCCGATTTTGCCACTTGCTCGCTACTCTCGTTTGTTTTAACACTCCGCAGGCGTTAATTCGGATACAACGAATCCTACATATCTACGTTTCTGTTTAAGTAGAAGCTCGTAGATTACGCACTATAACTAGCTAAATTTAGACTTGCATTGTAATCTCTATCCGCTGTATATCCGCATTCATCACAATGGTACGTGCGGTCTGATAATTTTAAGTCCACTTTCTTATGTCCACATTCATGGCATAACTTAGAACTTGGATAGAACTTATCTGCTTCCACTAATTCAATGCCATAGTCCTCACACTTGTATTGAAGTTGGCGTTTGAACTCATAGAATTTTTGTTGTGCAACTGATTTAGCTAAGTGCTTATTTTTCATCATTCCTTTTACATTCAATGTTTCTACAACGATTCTTGATGGTTTGGTTTTCACTATCTCTGTTGTCGTTTGATGTAAGTGATTCTGACGAATATTCGCTAGTTTTCGATGTGTATGCCGAATTTCCTTTTCTAATTTATAGATGTTACACGTTTTGACAAATCGGTTTCCCTCCTTATTCATATCGTATTTTCGAGAGACGTTGCGTTGTAACCTACGTAAGCGTTTCTCAATTTTTCTTACTTTCCCTGTTTTGTTAATGTTTTTGTAGACTTTTCCATTAGAAACAATGGCTAAGTCTTTGATGCCAAGGTCAATTCCCAGTATTTCACCTGTTAAGTTCTGTACTGGTTTTTCTTCATCAATACCAACTGAAACATACCAATACTTTCCATCAAAACTGATTCGTGGATTGGAATACTTCATATTCATCGGTAGTTGCTCGCTTGTTTTTACCCAACCGATTTTTTCCAGTAAAACTGAGGTTGACTTCACTTTTAGCTTGATGTTGTCATTATAAAAAGATGGTTTCGACTTCTTTCTTGACTTGAATCGTGGCTTTTCAGCCTTTAAACGACTTTTGCCTGTCATGCCATCAAACCATTTTTTATAGGCATCGCAAGCATCTTTTACTGCCTGTTTGGCAATATTATTCGATACTTGATTCAACCACACATACTTTGGGCGTTTCTTCATTTTTGTAATGTGCTTGCGCAAATCGTTATTACTGATAAACTTCCCACCGAACCGATGGTTCATTTCTTGCATTTTCAACGTCCAGTTAAAAATCCATCGAGCAGTACCAGCTGATTGCCATAATTGTTTTTCTTGTTCCTCAGTCGGACGTAGTCTTACTTTCTTGGCTCGTATCATCTTCCATCAACTCCTTAATCATCTTCTTAGCTTTATTCGCTCGCTTTCCTTGTAATCGACAACTGAAAACTGTGACAATTTGGATTAAGTCCTCGACTAATTCCTGTTCTTCAGTCTTTTCTGTATTGTCAATGATTTCTATTTCTGTGCCATATTTATTACAAAGATTTTCAATAAGCTCATATCCAAAGCGGATTAATCGGTCTTTGTATAGAATTACTACCTTTTATAATTAACTGTTGTTACCCTTCTTTTTTAGCAATTTTATGGACTACTTGTTTGGTTATTAGTAATAACATTTTTAATTTTTTTGAAATCATTAGTTGTACTTTGTTCTTTTACAATGATACGACCATCAGTATTAATGACAAGGTTTGCTACTAATGGAGTAGGTATTTTGGTGTTATCAATCAGAATATCAGGTATTTTTTCTTGAATAAGTCTTAATTGGCTTTTATTCAGCTTGTATACATCCATAACAATGATTGTTGAGGTGTTTTTATTTCGGGTGGTTTTTACTAATTTTACTAATTGAGGCTCTACACTTTTGCAAGCCTTGCAATCTTTTCTATATAAGATAAGAGTTAACTCTCTTTTGGTTGAAGTGGATTCGAATAATTTTAGTGCAGTATCTGGTTCTGAAGAAATATCTTCATAAGTATTAAGAGAATTAAATATGTTCAGTAAGAGAAAAGAGCCAATAATAAGAACTAAAATAGCCATAAGTGGTTTTAACTTTATTTTATCACTAATTTTTTTTAATTGATTCATTTTTTACTATTTCCTTTCTGTGAAAAATAGGGGAAGCCCCCTATTTCTTATATTTATTTGACTTATGCAAAATTAAATGAGGTGTTTTCAAGCGGTAGAAAGCCGTATTATCAGTCATATAATCAGAAAAATCAGTGATACGACTTGTTATGCTTATCCATTGATTGGAAGAAGTTTTTCTCTGCAAAATAATTAAATCATGGGGGATTCTAACTTTTTGTCTTTCTAACCCAAAAAAGTTAAGAATCTCTTTTTTTAATTGTTTTTTTGCTACTAGCATTTCTGATTTTCTATGAAATTCAATACTTGTAAGAACAGGCATAAATGTTTCTCCCTTCTTTCTAAAAATATAAATCTATATGTTCAAAAACATTTCTTTTTTTGCTCGTTGTGTAGTTGTCAAAACGAACGAACAACTCTTTCTTCACATTATTTTTTAAAAACCTAATTACATATCCATATCTAATTCTTGTTATTTTAACAGCATGTCTACATATCTTTTTCAGTTCATCTTTGGTTAGTTCAATGCTAAAACTCTGCACTATATCAGAAACACCGTTAACTGTTGCTGTTTTAGTAGACCAATCGTCATTGCAATGATGACCATAAAATTGATAACGTTTATCAATGTCTGAATCAAACAAACTTATTTGCTCACTCATCTTTTTCACTCACTTTCGATGGTACGCTTGCTTATTTTAAAAATAAAGCAATTTTCCTGTTGTGTAGTTAAAGAGCGTTTCGATTAATACAACCCCAATCGGAGTAGATTGTGTTACAAATGGGGCAAAAACCTCTTTTTTTCCTTCTCTGTTGTAATAAGAAAAATAAATAAAACCTTGTTCAAAGTAAGCAACCTTAAATAATACGCCCAAAATCCTAAAGCTCTCTCCTTTTTTAAATTTATTTAATGGTTTTGAATGTAATTTTGAAAAATTCTCTACTGCTTTTTTTGTTGGACGGATAACAACATGTTGTTCATTTGATTTAATTTCCTTATATTTCTCAAAACTATTTTTAAATGCTTGAATGGATATTTCTTCAAGATAAACTGCTGTATAGTTTGATTTTTTGTATTTTCTGACTTTCATTTTACATGTCTCCTTTTCTTAGAATGCTCAACTAAAATTCAAGAGGCAAAATCGCCCCTTTTATTTTTTAGTTGTCAAAGTAATTGAGGCACGTTATACTCATTTTACACACAGTTGTATAAGTACAACGCTTAGAAATCTTTTGTCGTTAGCAAAAGGTTTCTTTTTTTGTGCTTTCAGTTACAGGTTCTAATAATTTCTTGACAAATTCCTTATCTAAATCTGTACAAGCTGGGTAATAGTTAGATATGAAAAATTCGCCATTTTCGTCAATTTCTAGTGCTACTTTTCTTAAACCTTTAACGAAATAGAATATTGGTTTTTTCTTCCACTGTGTCACTGCACCACTTTCTATCAGCTCTTTTGTTTTCTCACTCATTACCTTGTTTTCGTCAGCTTTTTTCATTTGCTCTAGGGTCGCAATTTTATTTTTTAATTTCGTGATTGCTGCGCCGAATGTTCTCGCTTTGATTGCTGGTTTTGTCTTGTTATAGGCTTTTGCTTTTTCGTTAGCCTTTTCAAGCTCTTTTAGTTCGTTTTTAAAGTAGTCAATGTTATTAACGCTTGTTTTTGCGCCAACAGTCGCATAACTTGATTTTCCAACGACATGAACATCTTTGATTAGCTCGTTTTTCTCCTTGAATTCTTCTACCTTTTCTAACATTTCCACTCTTTTTTCTTGTTTTTCTTGTTCTTTCAGTAATTTAATTGCACGGTCGTGATAACCATTTACCTTCTTATAAATGTCCCCACGTCCGATAATATTAGGCTGTCCGAAAGGGATGCGGTCATGTTCTGCTCTAATTAAGCGGTGTGTTTCTTCGCCTTCTCTTTTTAATCGTTGCAATTTACCTTGTGCTTGTTCTAAACGATTCATAAAAATTCCTCCTTTAAATATGTTAGGTTTTTACCTTACATAATTATTTTAATACAAAGTAGTTCTATTTGCAAGGGAAAAGAAAATAAAGGTATGCGAAAATTATAGTTGACGAAAATTTTGGTATGCGATATATTGGAAATGCAGAAAATAATCTTGAAAGGAGATAAATAAAAATTGAATCAAATTTGTATAAATTACGGAGGATGTTATGGATAAGGAAATAGAAAAGATAAAAAATTG
Source organism: Pharmacophagus antenor (assembly GCA_018245475.1). Taxonomy (NCBI): domain Eukaryota; kingdom Metazoa; phylum Arthropoda; class Insecta; order Lepidoptera; family Papilionidae; genus Pharmacophagus; species Pharmacophagus antenor. Next base: position 38,335 of record DWQX01000180.1, on the reverse strand, counting down.
TGTTCAAAAATTATTAGATGCGGAACAAACGTTTACAGCATATTCGATTGAAAAAGAGATGGCACATGAAGGGGTTAAGTTGACAAGAACGACTATTATAAACTTAAGGAATAATAAAACAAGTTTAGAGAAAACTTCCCTTGAAACCATTGATAAGCTCTATAAATTTGCGAAAAAGAATGCAGACAAGTTAAATAGTGAAAATAAAACTACGAGAACGGAGGAAGAAAATAGCGATGAAGGTGATTAGTTTATTAAACTTAAAAGGCGGAGTAGGGAAAACGACAACAGCAATTAATCTAGCAAAAGGTCTTTCAAATAACGGAAAAAAAGTATTGTTAATTGATACTGATATGCAGGCAAATGCAACAAGTATCTTTTTAGAAGAGGAAATGCAACAAGACAGTTACCGTAGTTTTTCTGATTTATTAAGTGATGAAGAAAATAAAATAGAGAAGTATATTTATTCAATAAACAATAACTTAAAAATGATTGGAGCAGATTTAAGTATTGCAGATACCGAACTGAATTTAAGAAATAGCTTTGGTAGAGACACCGCCAATATTTTAAAAAATAATTTAAAGAATATTGAAGCGGAGTTTGATTATTGCATAATAGACTGTGCGCCGACTATCAATCTCATCACAATGAACACAATCATTTCAAGTGATGAAGTCATAATTCCTATAAAGATAGACAAATTTGCTTTAAAAGGATACGAGACAACTTATAAAAATATATCAAAAGTGATTAGTTCGTATGGTTTGGATACTAAAATAAAAGTACTGTTTACAATGGTAAATAGAAACAATATTGATAAGGGGATTATTGAATCAATTCCGATGGCACACTATGAATCTACCATTCGATTTCAGGCAAAACCTATAACAGAATCGAGTTTTAACAGTAGTGCTTTAATTGATAGTGGTGATAGTGGTGTTAAGGACGATTATATTTTGTTTTTGGAAGAGTTTGAGGGAGGTAAATAAAATTGGCAAAAAAAGAATTTTCATTTACGGATTTAGTAAACATTGAAGATGATAAAAATATCAGAATAAATATGTATAAACTTAGAATGGATAAAATTATAGAAAACGAAAATAATAATTATGAATTAAATGACATAGAACAGCTGTCAGATAGCATAGAACAACTAGGATTGTTACAGCCTTTATTGGTTAAGAAATTACCGAATGATATGTACGAGATTGTTGCAGGTCACAGAAGATATAATGCGATTAAAAAATTAGTAGCTGAAGGAAGAATCAATAAAGACTATGAAATATTGTGTAAGGCAATCGAAGACGATGAGGACGAATTAATTACTCGCTTGAAATTGCATGAAACCAACTTACAAACAAGGTCTCTTTTAAAACTTCCAGAAGAAGAAAAATTGGCTATTATCGAAGATTACATGGATATACTAAAGCAAGCTAGAGAACAAGGAATTAAATTAAATGGTAAAGAAATTAAAGGTAAAACACGTGATTTAATAGCAGAAAGATTCAACATTAGTGATTTTTCAGCTCAAAAGTTAATTAATAAAGTTAAAGGGAAAGATGAAAAAGAAAATGAAGTTCCAAATGATGACGAGGGGGGAGATTTCTCCCCCCAAGAAAAATCAGGTATTCCGACAATTCGTAAGTTGAAACAAATCATTAAACAAGTTGAAAAATTGGAATTTACTGATTCTGAAGAAGAAATAGAGTTGAAACAAAAATTAAAAGAATTATTAATGTAAGAAATGAAGGGGGGAGATTTCTCCCCCCCTCTCTAAAAATAAAAATTGGGGTGGGTGTAGTGAAAAAAGATATATTTGAATCATATGTTCGTTCTAGGTTACTTGAAGGAAAAAATTCTCAATATATTATTAGTGAGATAGAGGGTTTAGTTAGTCGCTACAACCAATTAGTTTTGTACGACGAAGAGGATAAAGAAATAGTATTTAAACCATTTTGGCTAAATAATTTTAGATATAAAGATGCTATTAAGCAGATAGAACTAAAGATAATTAAAACTGAGAAAGCAAGCATTGAAACAGATTAATTGAATTAGACAAAAACAGGAAATTGTGAATAAAGAGGGCGTGATATATCGTGTAGGCTGGCATATATTAAAAGGTGGTTGTGATAAATAAATGAATAGAAAATTTAGAGTCACTGGTAAAAGTCGCTTTGATCATAATTTTGAAATCGGAAACTTGGTAGAATTGGTGAAAATTTATGAAGATAATGTTTACGAGGTTAGGGGCAGACATTTCATGTCAGAAATTAATCAAGATATGCACCCTTGCGATTTAGAGGAGATTTTTGATGAGGAGGCAACAAATGTAATGGAATTACAAGATAGATTCATATTCGATGGTGAAGTATTAGCTGAATTATGCAAAGATGTGGATGGTGATTATTTTGTTAGATATTTTAACAATAGCAACTTGTATCTAGGAGCAGTTAAGCTGTTGGCTCAGTGGGAATTTGAAATGTACGAAAAGTACAAAGAAATGTAAATATGGTACTTAGTATCGTGCTAGCATAGAATATGTACGAGATTGTTGCAGGACACAGAAGATATAATGCGATAAAAAAATTAGTAGCTGAAGGAAGATTTAATAAAGACTATGAAATATTGTGTAAGGCAACCGATGATTCTATGGCTATATTAAAGCAAGCTAGGGAACAATAAATCAAAGGTAAAACACGTGATTTAATAGCAGAAAGATTCAACATTAGTGATTTTTCAGCTCAAAAGTTAATTAATAAAGTAAAAGGAAAAGATGAAAAAGAAAAGGAAATTCCAACTGAGGACGAGGGTGGAGAAATCTCCCCCCAAGAAAAATCGGGTGTTTCGACAATTCGTAAGTTGAAACAAATCATTAAACAAGTTGAAAAATTGGAATTTACTGATTCTGAAGAAGAAATAGAATTGAAAGAAAAATTAAAAGAATTATTAGTTTAAGAGAGGAGCATGGAAATGAGTGAAATAAATATAGAGTTGCAAGAACAATTGAAAAAAATAATGTTAATTTAGAAAATTTAGTAAAAACACTAAGGACTAACCACATAAGTGTTTATATTACCCCAACCCAAAATATATATTTTGCTGATTCTAATTCTAATACCAATATTACAGCCTTACTAGATGAACTAGGGTTTGAAAAAAGAGATAAGCCAGAATAAAAAAGAGGGGGAGATTTCTCCCCCCTTTTTTTAGGAATAGTTTTTGACATTTGCGATACTGAAGTAGAGTACGAATAGAAAATATACCAAGAATATTACTATAAAAAATTAATTGATACATGGGGTGGATAATAGTAAAAAAAAGATATATTTGAATCATATGTTCGTTCTAGTTTCCTTGAAGGAAAGGATTCGCAATATATTATTAGTGAGATAGAAGATTCAGTTAGTCGCTATAATCAACTAGTTTTGTATGATGAGGATAAAGAAGTCGTATAAAAATCTTCTATTCTTTTATATCACGTTCTTTTCAATTTTAGAAGTTTACAATATAACAGAAACAGCTATTCTTTGTTTTCATATCTATTTTTTAATATAATATCACTAACCCATACACCTGCAGTAAGGATAACCATTGACAAGAAAAATTGCAAGATAATATTGAATAAATAACTACCTACATTGTCCATATCCGACAATATAAGACCGGATAATTGAAAAGACACAAACCAAGCTAAAGCTTGACTTTGAAAAGTTAATTTGTTTAATTCATTACGTACGTGTTTTAAATAGTTATACATCAGTTTTCCCCCTATATACATAAATAGACAAATTATTAGTTATTTGTTTTGAATTAAAAACTATGGTTTATTTGATTACCTATACGATATTTACTTTTTTAGGCTAATTTAGCAATGGTTTTAACTAGTGATTAACACTGGAGAACGCTTTACTTATAATAATGATTAGGATATAATTAATTATACCAATTAATAAGGAGGAAGTACAATGAAAAAAATAGTGTTAGCATTAGTAGTATTGGGATTCTCTGTTGTAACTATCGACAAAGTAGCGTTGGCAGATAATGAGCATACGTCAGGAGGACTAACCCCTGAGCAATTAGAAAAAAAAGGAAATGTTCAGCTTCGAACAGTTTCTAAGGTAGGTGGCGGAACATGGACAACTTTATCTAGCGTAAATGGCCGTACTATTTCTGAGTACTATCATAGAGATAAAAAGCATTCTGCTACAGTAAGCAGAACAAATGGTGTATTTCATAAATCTGTGAAACCAGCAGGACAATGGGCTAAAGCTTCATTACCATACGTATATGGAAAAAATTCTGTTTATTGGGATAATGCTCCTAAAGAGCCTATTGGAGACTATCGTGGACGTGATTTTTAATATAATAAATAAACAGTCTGAATTTATTTCAGTCTGTTTTTTTTAGAGGTATAATATGAAAAAAATTGTTATAGTAGTAATGATATTAAGTTTTTTTATTACATTTTCATTGTTCAGTAACACTGAAAATGTAAGGTTAAAGGATTTTCCATTTGCTAAAATAATTAGTATCAAGGAAGCACATGCACCAAATGAAGATGAATATAAATTATACGAAGGTTTGAAGAAAATTGAAGAGAACCAAGGGGTGAAAATTGTTAAGTTTACAAACTTCAAAAAGGACAATAATATTCAGTATGAGTTTAACTCAATTAGTGAGTTCCCTTTGAGGAATATAGTTTTTTTTAATAGCCATATAAAAAGTACAAAAAAAAGTATAAAAATTGAGAATCAGGAACTACCAGGTATTTTTTATTTTAGCAAGTTTAACAACAAGATTGAGAAAGAGCTATCTTACTTAGGTCTTTCGACTGTTAATTATGATAATTCATCTGTGACTAGAAAAATAGTCATAATTATCTATGAGAATTACTTATACTTACTAATACTTGCATTAATACTTTACACTATTAAAATAAGCTACAAAAGATCAAATAATAAATATTTATTACACAACTTTCAAATAATTAAAAATTTTAAAAAAAGTGATTTTATCTTATTGATAATTTTAAACACCTTATTTGTAGTTGGATTATTGATATATAATGGTGGAAAGGAAATATTAGATTTCTTTTGTTATTATTGCGCGTTGTTAATATTAGGAGTTCTAACTTTAAGCGTATTATATTTCAGTGTACATTTATTTTTTCAAATAAGAAGTGTAAAGGTTATAGCTACTAAGTTTAATTCACAATGGTTTCTTATTAATCAGTCAGTTTGTATTATACTAATGTATATAGTTGTATCAACATTTGGTTTTGTTACCAATGAGCTTTACTTATCATATATTAAGAATCCTCTAAAAAAAGTTAATAATTACACGACTGTTGACTTAACTTCGTTTAGTCCAGAATTTTTTTATGGTACAAAAAAGACTGAAAATATTTACAAAGAATTCATTATGAATCAAGAAGATGTTGTGTTGTCTGCATATAATGTGGCCTATGAATTTAAAAAAACTAATTATGACCCCTATTCTGGAAACAGTATGCTTGTTTCACCTAGTTATTTTAATACAAGTAAGGTATATGATAACGAAGGTAATTTGATGAGGTTCAGTAATAATAAGAAGAATAATGAAGGCAGGCTTATAATTCCCTACAATCAAAAAGAAAAAACAGAAAACCTAAAAAAAACATACACTGAATGGATGAGTTTTGTTACAAATATACCCGCTGAAACTATAAAACTAAATATTTATTATAGTACAGATAACCAAGACGTATATTCTTACGGATACCAGAACAACATAAAAAGTTTAAAATTAAATTCTCCAGTTATATTAGTTGTGAATGTAAATGCTATAACAGATGATCAAGTGACAGCATTTATGTCTAATAGATTCTTTTCATTTAAATATAACTATCAGGCAAATAATGAAAAATTCAATAAGTTGTATTTTGCTCAAATGAGTAAAATTAAATATTTGGTACAGAACGGAGCAACAAAGTGGTTAACACAGTGGATTATTTTGTTCCTATCTATATGTTTTTTAATTTTGGCGTTGAGAGGTAAAATATCCGGAGGTAGTAGTTTAATTGATACCTTAATATGGGATGTTCTAACACTAACAATTATAAACTTGAATTTTAGTATAAATAAATATGCATATGTATTTATAGTCTTATTAATGTTATATTTATGTATCAAAAGGGTTAATAAAAAAAATTAAAAAGGTTAACGATATAACATAAAAAAGAAAGAAAGTAATGATACACTTACTTTCTTTTTTACTATGCTAGGTCTAACGTTCTCTTAAATCTAAATTCTAGCTATGGGTACTCCACCTGCTGTTGTTGCTACACTCATCAAATATCAGTTGAAAAAATAGGACTAACTCTTAATAAAATATCAGAATTATTAATTTCTGAAATATTGTTTTTATTCTCAAACACATGCACGTTCCGTTTCGTCTAAATATATTGTTAAAGAATCAGTATTTGAAATATCTTCAGCTGAAGCTGAAATAGCTGACAGTCCAAACATATAAAACGCAAAAGCTAAGGGTATCGCTAACCAGAAACTATTTTTCATAATGTCCTCCAGTTTTATTTTTTAAATTGTGACAGTGATAAATAAATTATGAAAAAACCTAGGGCAAAGAATAGCCCTCCTATCAACGTATCATCGAAAAAATTAGAAGAGTTTAGATTATTCTGTAAGTATAAACGTATAGTTCCGACAACTGTGTAAGATACATACGCTACGATACTTGTGTATATACTTTTTTTTACATTTTTCAATTAGTTTCACTTCCCTATCATTGTAAATAATAGTATTGATACACACCGCCTCTGACAACAAATACTCGTCCATGTTGAAAATTTCCACCACTTATTATACTTGAATGGCACTAACAACACTAGACCCAATAAGACCTCCAAAGAGAAAGCCTGCTGCACCCATAATTGCACCTACTCCAGCTTTACTAATGTTGTTTAGCCAAGTCTTGCTTACATATAAGTCCACATTGCCGTATCTAGCTTGTCCATGACAAACAATTTTAGTAACCCCATTACTTCTCTTTACTCTATTACTTTCAGGAATGAAAGAAGAATCTAAACCTTTTGAATCAAGAAACGCTTTTAAATCATTGTCTGTTATTGTTACAATAGTATCGTTTCCATCTTTCCAAACATCAAAGTATTCCGAATTTTCTTTATAAAATTCAAGTGGGTCAAGATTCATATCTTGAACATTATTAGCATAAACATTGGAACCAAAAGCGACTAGCGGAATTAACCCTAACAACAAACTAGCAGCGACGCACAAAAGTTTACTTTTCTTAAACAAGGTCATCATCTCCTTAATATTTATACTATTTTAGCATATCAATAAAGCGTTTTCTTTACAAATGTATACTTGTTTTAAATGAGTGTAATAAAAAAGGGAAAAAGAGAAAGTAAGCGGAAAGAAGCTATCTTTATTTTAATAAAACTTGTTTTTTTAATTCATATATGAAAAGGTGCTTGATTAAATATATAATATGGTATAAAATAAATACCATAGAAGGAAACGAATGGAGGAATAAATATGAAAAAGAAAGTGATACTAAGACCCTTTGCCCGAAAGGGATTATTGTCGGACACTCAAACAGAACAATTAAAGGCTTGGTGGAGTGGAGAAAAACGGGTAGTAAGTACAAGAGAGATTGCCAAACAAGTTGGAGTATCAAGAGCAAAACTACACAATTCATTCTTAAATAACCCTGACCGTCCGTTTGATGAGATGAAGTTAGTTACTGTAAATAATTTGATTCAGCTATATAACACAGATATAGAACGTGCGAAAGAATTAGAAAAAAAGAATACAAAGGTTAAAGAAACAAAATCAAGTGTGAAACGAGCAGAGGAGCTAATTAAAAAGGTGGGTGAATAACCATGTTTAAAGTTTCTTGGAAGGGTAGACCAAAACCAGCAGAACGTCCACGGACACGTTTTAGCAAAGATAAAAAAAGCTTTTATGTGTATAATCCACCTTCTTATTATTTCTATCAGCAAGAATTGATTCGATTTTTTTCGAGTTTTAAAGAAGAACCAGAAATGATAGAAATGTTTGATAAGAAAAATCTAGTTTACGGTTTATCAATTAAATTAATTTTCCGCTTGAAATCAAATGGGAAAAATCTTTTTTATGGTAAAAGACCTGACATTGATAATTTGTATAAAGCTGTTGTCGATGCGTTGTTTTTAAGTGATGTGAATCAAGTAGAAGATGGATTGTTAACAGATAAAGAAGGGAATGCTGTTTTTGATAGAAAAGGAAACCAAAAAATCAAATACAGACAGAAAATAGATGATAGCCGAGTAATTCACACTGAAATCCTTAAATTACGAGTAGATAGCGCTGAAGATGAAGGTTTTACAATTATGATAAGAAATGTTGGGAAGGAGGACATAGAATGACAACGTTTGGAGAAATTCATAGCAATGCAGAAGGTTATAAAAACGATTTTAATGAGTTGAATAAACTAGTATTACGTGTAGCTGAAGAAAAAGCAAAAGGAGAGCCATTAGTAACGTGGTTTCGGTTGCGGAATCGTAGGATTGCACAAGTATTAGACCCAATGAAAGAAGAAGTAGAAAGTAAATCAAAGTACGAAAAAAGAAGAGTAGCAGCAATTAGTAAAAGCTTTTTTCTACTTAAAAAAGCTTTTAACTTTATTGAAGCAGAACAATTTGAAAAAGCAGAAAAATTAATTAATGAAGTAAGTGAAGAATTGTTAGATGAAACGATTTACCTACCGAAAAATGTAGATTCAGCTAAGGAAGAAGTAAACAGAATTGAAAGAAATTTAAAAAATGAAAGAGACAAAGCAACAGCAGAGATAGATTACTATGCCGTAGTGATAAAAAACGTCGATAACGTAAAAGAATTATTTAGTAGTACAAGAACGACGAAAGAAATTGATATTTTAACATTTAGTAAAGCTATACAGAGTATTAATCAGCAAATAGACCGTTTAGATATTCAAGTTCCAGCGCTGAAGGAATTACCTGAAACATATGATAGGCAAGTAATAGAATCTCTACATGAAGAAATAAGAACGGTTGTTAAATCGATTGATAGTAGATATACAATGAAATTGTTTACGAAGCCCCTTAAAACAGTACGTACAGTCATTCATGATGTTGGTAACGATAGAGGAAGGAGAGCCTTTCAAAATCGTTCTAATGAGATTATAGAGGGTGTTAATGAAGCGATAGAAATATTCAATAGCAAATATTGGCAAATTACAGGTCAACGCTGGGAACGTGTTGGACGCAACGAATGGGGATATAAGACAGTGAATGCAACACATCCTAAAATAGAGACTATATAGCGTGTAATGAAATATATATTCATTATACGCTTTTTTACCGAAATAATTGACCTTCAAGTTAAATTAAGTTAAACTATATTTAACTTGAAGATAGGAGATGATAAGAATGGAAACGGTAGTTAGAAAGATAGGGAATTCAGTAGGAACTATTTTTCCGAAAAGTATTTCACCACAAGTTGGAGAAAAGTTCACTATTCTTAAAGTTGGGGAAGCATATATATTGAAACCTAAGAGAGAAGATATTTTTAAAAATGCTGAAGATTGGGTAGGTTTTAGAAAAGCTTTGACTAATGAAGATAAAGAATGGGACGAGATGAAACTTGAGGGAGAGGAACGCTAGATGGATTATCCAAAACAAAAGGATATTGTCTGGATTGATTTTGACCCTTCTAAAGGCAAAGAGATAAGAAAGCGGAGACCTGCGTTAGTAGTTAGTAAAGATGAATTTAATGAACGTACAGGTTTCTGTTTAGTTTGCCCCATCACATCTACTAAAAGGAACTTTGCAACGTATATTGAAATAACAGACTCACAGAAAGTAGAAGGGGACGTAGTTACCCATCAATTACGAGCGGTTGATTACACCACAAGAAATATCGAAAAAATTGAACAATGTGATATGTTGACGTGGATTGATGTAGTAGAAGTAATCGGAATGTTTATTTAAAAAATATCTTCAGTGTTATTGTAGAAGTCTAGTAGTATCTATTTTTAAATTAAAAAGCGTGTATTAGGTTATATTCACCTAATACACGCTTTTTTGTACGTTGTTAGGTAAATGTAAAATATATCGTATACTGCTTTTTTTTATTAATTGAAAATCCAAATAATATCAAAAGTGTATAAGTTTTTAAGTTTTTTTAAAACGTGAACCAAAATCAGAAATTTAATAAATAATAAAAACGAAAAAATTGATAAATTAAATAACGGTATAAAAAATATACCAAGCAGAAAATAAAGCGATATGGTACAAAAAACATACCAAAAGTATGGTTGCTATTCCTTATATAAGGAATAGCAACCATACTTTTGGTATGTTTTTTGTACCATATCGCTTTATTTTCTGCTTGGTATATTTTTTATACCGTTATTTAATTTATCAATTTTTTCGTTTTTATTATTTATTAAATTTCTGATTTTGGTTCACGTTTTAAAAAAACTTAAAAACTTATACACTTTTGATATTATTTGGATTTTCAATTAATAAAAAAAAGCAGTATACGATATATTTTACATTTACCTAACAACGTACAAAAAAGCGTGTATTAGGTGAATATAACCTAATACACGCTTTTTAATTTAAAAATAGATACTACTAGACTTCTACAATAACACTGAAGATATTTTTTAAATAAACATTCCGATTACTTCTACTACATCAATCCACGTCAACATATCACATTGTTCAATTTTTTCGATATTTCTTGTGGTGTAATCAACCGCTCGTAATTGATGGGTAACTACGTCCCCTTCTACTTTCTGTGAGTCTGTTATTTCAATATACGTTGCAAAGTTCCTTTTAGTAGATGTGATGGGGCAAACTAAACAGAAACCTGTACGTTCATTAAATTCATCTTTACTAACTACTAACGCAGGTCTCCGCTTTCTTATCTCTTTGCCTTTAGAAGGGTCAAAATCAATCCAGACAATATCCTTTTGTTTTGGATAATCCATCTAGCGTTCCTCTCCCTCAAGTTTCATCTCGTCCCATTCTTTATCTTCATTAGTCAAAGCTTTTCTAAAACCTACCCAATCTTCAGCATTTTTAAAAATATCTTCTCTCTTAGGTTTCAATATATATGCTTCCCCAACTTTAAGAATAGTGAACTTTTCTCCAACTTGTGGTGAAATACTTTTCGGAAAAATAGTTCCTACTGAATTCCCTATCTTTCTAACTACCGTTTCCATTCTTATCATCTCCTATCTTCAAGTTAAATATAGTTTAACTTAATTTAACTTGAAGGTCAATTATTTCGGTAAAAAAGCGTATAATGAATATATATTTCATTACACGCTATATAGTCTCTATTTTAGGATGTGTTGCATTCACTGTCTTATATCCCCATTCGTTGCGTCCAACACGTTCCCAGCGTTGACCTGTAATTTGCCAATATTTGCTATTGAATATTTCTATCGCTTCATTAACACCCTCTATAATCTCATTAGAACGATTTTGAAAGGCTCTCCTTCCTCTATCGTTACCAACATCATGAATGACTGTACGTACTGTTTTAAGGGGCTTCGTAAACAATTTCATTGTATATCTACTATCAATCGATTTAACAACCGTTCTTATTTCTTCATGTAGAGATTCTATTACTTGCCTATCATATGTTTCAGGTAATTCCTTCAGCGCTGGAACTTGAATATCTAAACGGTCTATTTGCTGATTAATACTCTGTATAGCTTTACTAAATGTTAAAATATCAATTTCTTTCGTCGTTCTTGTACTACTAAATAATTCTTTTACGTTATCGACGTTTTTTATCACTACGGCATAGTAATCTATCTCTGCTGTTGCTTTGTCTCTTTCATTTTTTAAATTTCTTTCAATTCTGTTTACTTCTTCCTTAGCTGAATCTACATTTTTCGGTAGGTAAATCGTTTCATCTAACAATTCTTCACTTACTTCATTAATTAATTTTTCTGCTTTTTCAAATTGTTCTGCTTCAATAAAGTTAAAAGCTTTTTTAAGTAGAAAAAAGCTTTTACTAATTGCTGCTACTCTTCTTTTTTCGTACTTTGATTTACTTTCTACTTCTTCTTTCATTGGGTCTAATACTTGTGCAATCCTACGATTCCGCAACCGAAACCACGTTACTAATGGCTCTCCTTTTGCTTTTTCTTCAGCTACACGTAATACTAGTTTATTCAACTCATTAAAATCGTTTTTATAACCTTCTGCATTGCTATGAATTTCTCCAAACGTTGTCATTCTATGTCCTCCTTCCCAACATTTCTTATCATAATTGTAAAACCTTCATCTTCAGCGCTATCTACTCGTAATTTAAGGATTTCAGTGTGAATTACTCGGCTATCATCTATTTTCTGTCTGTATTTGATTTTTTGGTTTCCTTTTCTATCAAAAACAGCATTCCCTTCTTTATCTGTTAACAATCCATCTTCTACTTGATTCACATCACTTAAAAACAACGCATCGACAACAGCTTTATACAAATTATCAATGTCAGGTCTTTTACCATAAAAAAGATTTTTCCCATTTGATTTCAAGCGGAAAATTAATTTAATTGATAAACCGTAAACTAGATTTTTCTTATCAAACATTTCTATCATTTCTGGTTCTTCTTTAAAACTCGAAAAAAATCGAATCAATTCTTGCTGATAGAAATAATAAGAAGGTGGATTATACACATAAAAGCTTTTTTTATCTTTGCTAAAACGTGTCCGTGGACGTTCTGCTGGTTTTGGTCTACCCTTCCAAGAAACTTTAAACATGGTTATTCACCCACCTTTTTAATTAGCTCCTCTGCTCGTTTCACACTTGATTTTGTTTCTTTAACCTTTGTATTCTTTTTTTCTAATTCTTTCGCACGTTCTATATCTGTGTTATATAGCTGAATCAAATTATTTACAGTAACTAACTTCATCTCATCAAACGGACGGTCAGGGTTATTTAAGAATGAATTGTGTAGTTTTGCTCTTGATACTCCAACTTGTTTGGCAATCTCTCTTGTACTTACTACCCGTTTTTCTCCACTCCACCAAGCCTTTAATTGTTCTGTTTGAGTGTCCGACAATAATCCCTTTCGGGCAAAGGGTCTTAGTATCACTTTCTTTTTCATATTTATTCCTCCATTCGTTTCCTTCTATGGTATTTATTTTATACCATATTATATATTTAATCAAGCACCTTTTCATATATGAATTAAAAAAACAAGTTTTATTAAAATAAAGATAGCTTCTTTCCGCTTACTTTCTCTTTTTCCCTTTTTTATTACACTCATTTAAAACAAGTATACATTTGTAAAGAAAACGCTTTATTGATATGCTAAAATAGTATAAATATTAAGGAGATGATGACCTTGTTTAAGAAAAGTAAACTTTTGTGCGTCGCTGCTAGTTTGTTGTTAGGGTTAATTCCGCTAGTCGCTTTTGGTTCCAATGTTTATGCTAATAATGTTCAAGATATGAATCTTGACCCACTTGAATTTTATAAAGAAAATTCGGAATACTTTGATGTTTGGAAAGATGGAAACGATACTATTGTAACAATAACAGACAATGATTTAAAAGCGTTTCTTGATTCAAAAGGTTTAGATTCTTCTTTCATTCCTGAAAGTAATAGAGTAAAGAGAAGTAATGGGGTTACTAAAATTGTTTGTCATGGACAAGCTAGATACGGCAATGTGGACTTATATGTAAGCAAGACTTGGCTAAACAACATTAGTAAAGCTGGAGTAGGTGCAATTATGGGTGCAGCAGGCTTTCTCTTTGGAGGTCTTATTGGGTCTAGTGTTGTTAGTGCCATTCAAGTATAATAAGTGGTGGAAATTTTCAACATGGACGAGTATTTGTTGTCAGAGGCGGTGTGTATCAATACTATTATTTACAATGATAGGGAAGTGAAACTAATTGAAAAATGTAAAAAAAAGTATATACACAAGTATCGTAGCGTATGTATCTTACACAGTTGTCGGAACTATACGTTTATACTTACAGAATAATCTAAACTCTTCTAATTTTTTCGATGATACGTTGATAGGAGGGCTATTCTTTGCCCTAGGTTTTTTCATAATTTATTTATCACTGTCACAATTTAAAAAATAAAACTGGAGGACATTATGAAAAATAGTTTCTGGTTAGCGATACCCTTAGCTTTTGCGTTTTATATGTTTGGACTGTCAGCTATTTCAGCTTCAGCTGAAGATATTTCAAATACTGATTCTTTAACAATATATTTAGACGAAACGGAACGTGCATGTGTTTGAGAATAAAAACAATATTTCAGAAATTAATAATTCTGATATTTTATTAAGAGTTAGTCCTATTTTTTCAACTGATATTTGATGAGTGTAGCAACAACAGCAGGTGGAGTACCCATAGCTAGAATTTAGATTTAAGAGAACGTTAGACCTAGCATAGTAAAAAAGAAAGTAAGTGTATCATTACTTTCTTTCTTTTTTATGTTATATCGTTAACCTTTTTAATTTTTTTTATTAACCCTTTTGATACATAAATATAACATTAATAAGACTATAAATACATATGCATATTTATTTATACTAAAATTCAAGTTTATAATTGTTAGTGTTAGAACATCCCATATTAAGGTATCAATTAAACTACTACCTCCGGATATTTTACCTCTCAACGCCAAAATTAAAAAACATATAGATAGGAACAAAATAATCCACTGTGTTAACCACTTTGTTGCTCCGTTCTGTACCAAATATTTAATTTTACTCATTTGAGCAAAATACAACTTATTGAATTTTTCATTATTTGCCTGATAGTTATATTTAAATGAAAAGAATCTATTAGACATAAATGCTGTCACTTGATCATCTGTTATAGCATTTACATTCACAACTAATATAACTGGAGAATTTAATTTTAAACTTTTTATGTTGTTCTGGTATCCGTAAGAATATACGTCTTGGTTATCTGTACTATAATAAATATTTAGTTTTATAGTTTCAGCGGGTATATTTGTAACAAAACTCATCCATTCAGTGTATGTTTTTTTTAGGTTTTCTGTTTTTTCTTTTTGATTGTAGGGAATTATAAGCCTGCCTTCATTATTCTTCTTATTATTACTGAACCTCATCAAATTACCTTCGTTATCATATACCTTACTTGTATTAAAATAACTAGGTGAAACAAGCATACTGTTTCCAGAATAGGGGTCATAATTAGTTTTTTTAAATTCATAGGCCACATTATATGCAGACAACACAACATCTTCTTGATTCATAATGAATTCTTTGTAAATATTTTCAGTCTTTTTTGTACCATAAAAAAATTCTGGACTAAACGAAGTTAAGTCAACAGTCGTGTAATTATTAACTTTTTTTAGAGGATTCTTAATATATGATAAGTAAAGCTCATTGGTAACAAAACCAAATGTTGATACAACTATATACATTAGTATAATACAAACTGACTGATTAATAAGAAACCATTGTGAATTAAACTTAGTAGCTATAACCTTTACACTTCTTATTTGAAAAAATAAATGTACACTGAAATATAATACGCTTAAAGTTAGAACTCCTAATATTAACAACGCGCAATAATAACAAAAGAAATCTAATATTTCCTTTCCACCATTATATATCAATAATCCAACTACAAATAAGGTGTTTAAAATTATCAATAAGATAAAATCACTTTTTTTAAAATTTTTAATTATTTGAAAGTTGTGTAATAAATATTTATTATTTGATCTTTTGTAGCTTATTTTAATAGTGTAAAGTATTAATGCAAGTATTAGTAAGTATAAGTAATTCTCATAGATAATTATGACTATTTTTCTAGTCACAGATGAATTATCATAATTAACAGTCGAAAGACCTAAGTAAGATAGCTCTTTCTCAATCTTGTTGTTAAACTTGCTAAAATAAAAAATACCTGGTAGTTCCTGATTCTCAATTTTTATACTTTTTTTTGTACTTTTTATATGGCTATTAAAAAAAACTATATTCCTCAAAGGGAACTCACTAATTGAGTTAAACTCATACTGAATATTATTGTCCTTTTTGAAGTTTGTAAACTTAACAATTTTCACCCCTTGGTTCTCTTCAATTTTCTTCAAACCTTCGTATAATTTATATTCATCTTCATTTGGTGCATGTGCTTCCTTGATACTAATTATTTTAGCAAATGGAAAATCCTTTAACCTTACATTTTCAGTGTTACTGAACAATGAAAATGTAATAAAAAAACTTAATATCATTACTACTATAACAATTTTTTTCATATTATACCTCTAAAAAAAACAGACTGAAATAAATTCAGACTGTTTATTTATTATATTAAAAATCACGTCCACGATAGTCTCCAATAGGCTCTTTAGGAGCATTATCCCAATAAACAGAATTTTTTCCATATACGTATGGTAATGAAGCTTTAGCCCATTGTCCTGCTGGTTTCACAGATTTATGAAATACACCATTTGTTCTGCTTACTGTAGCAGAATGCTTTTTATCTCTATGATAGTACTCAGAAATAGTACGGCCATTTACGCTAGATAAAGTTGTCCATGTTCCGCCACCTACCTTAGAAACTGTTCGAAGCTGAACATTTCCTTTTTTTTCTAATTGCTCAGGGGTTAGTCCTCCTGACGTATGCTCATTATCTGCCAACGCTACTTTGTCGATAGTTACAACAGAGAATCCCAATACTACTAATGCTAACACTATTTTTTTCATTGTACTTCCTCCTTATTAATTGGTATAATTAATTATATCCTAATCATTATTATAAGTAAAGCGTTCTCCAGTGTTAATCACTAGTTAAAACCATTGCTAAATTAGCCTAAAAAAGTAAATATCGTATAGGTAATCAAATAAACCATAGTTTTTAATTCAAAACAAATAACTAATAATTTGTCTATTTATGTATATAGGGGGAAAACTGATGTATAACTATTTAAAACACGTACGTAATGAATTAAACAAATTAACTTTTCAAAGTCAAGCTTTAGCTTGGTTTGTGTCTTTTCAATTATCCGGTCTTATATTGTCGGATATGGACAATGTAGGTAGTTATTTATTCAATATTATCTTGCAATTTTTCTTGTCAATGGTTATCCTTACTGCAGGTGTATGGGTTAGTGATATTATATTAAAAAATAGATATGAAAACAAAGAATAGCTGTTTCTGTTATATTGTAAACTTCTAAAATTGAAAAGAACGTGATATAAAAGAATAGAAGATTTTTATACGACTTCTTTATCCTCATCATACAAAACTAGTTGATTATAGCGACTAACTGAATCTTCTATCTCACTAATAATATATTGCGAATCCTTTCCTTCAAGGAAACTAGAACGAACATATGATTCAAATATATCTTTTTTTTACTATTATCCACCCCATGTATCAATTAATTTTTTATAGTAATATTCTTGGTATATTTTCTATTCGTACTCTACTTCAGTATCGCAAATGTCAAAAACTATTCCTAAAAAAAGGGGGGAGAAATCTCCCCCTCTTTTTTATTCTGGCTTATCTCTTTTTTCAAACCCTAGTTCATCTAGTAAGGCTGTAATATTGGTATTAGAATTAGAATCAGCAAAATATATATTTTGGGTTGGGGTAATATAAACACTTATGTGGTTAGTCCTTAGTGTTTTTACTAAATTTTCTAAATTAACATTATTTTTTTCAATTGTTCTTGCAACTCTATATTTATTTCACTCATTTCCATGCTCCTCTCTTAAACTAATAATTCTTTTAATTTTTCTTTCAATTCTATTTCTTCTTCAGAATCAGTAAATTCCAATTTTTCAACTTGTTTAATGATTTGTTTCAACTTACGAATTGTCGAAACACCCGATTTTTCTTGGGGGGAGATTTCTCCACCCTCGTCCTCAGTTGGAATTTCCTTTTCTTTTTCATCTTTTCCTTTTACTTTATTAATTAACTTTTGAGCTGAAAAATCACTAATGTTGAATCTTTCTGCTATTAAATCACGTGTTTTACCTTTGATTTATTGTTCCCTAGCTTGCTTTAATATAGCCATAGAATCATCGGTTGCCTTACACAATATTTCATAGTCTTTATTAAATCTTCCTTCAGCTACTAATTTTTTTATCGCATTATATCTTCTGTGTCCTGCAACAATCTCGTACATATTCTATGCTAGCACGATACTAAGTACCATATTTACATTTCTTTGTACTTTTCGTACATTTCAAATTCCCACTGAGCCAACAGCTTAACTGCTCCTAGATACAAGTTGCTATTGTTAAAATATCTAACAAAATAATCACCATCCACATCTTTGCATAATTCAGCTAATACTTCACCATCGAATATGAATCTATCTTGTAATTCCATTACATTTGTTGCCTCCTCATCAAAAATCTCCTCTAAATCGCAAGGGTGCATATCTTGATTAATTTCTGACATGAAATGTCTGCCCCTAACCTCGTAAACATTATCTTCATAAATTTTCACCAATTCTACCAAGTTTCCGATTTCAAAATTATGATCAAAGCGACTTTTACCAGTGACTCTAAATTTTCTATTCATTTATTTATCACAACCACCTTTTAATATATGCCAGCCTACACGATATATCACGCCCTCTTTATTCACAATTTCCTGTTTTTGTCTAATTCAATTAATCTGTTTCAATGCTTGCTTTCTCAGTTTTAATTATCTTTAGTTCTATCTGCTTAATAGCATCTTTATATCTAAAATTATTTAGCCAAAATGGTTTAAATACTATTTCTTTATCCTCTTCGTCGTACAAAACTAATTGGTTGTAGCGACTAACTAAACCCTCTATCTCACTAATAATATATTGAGAATTTTTTCCTTCAAGTAACCTAGAACGAACATATGATTCAAATATATCTTTTTTCACTACACCCACCCCAATTTTTATTTTTAGAGAGGGGGGGAGAAATCTCCCCCCTTCATTTCTTACATTAATAATTCTTTTAATTTTTGTTTCAACTCTATTTCTTCTTCAGAATCAGTAAATTCCAATTTTTCAACTTGTTTAATGATTTGTTTCAACTTACGAATTGTCGGAATACCTGATTTTTCTTGGGGGGAGAAATCTCCCCCCTCGTCATCATTTGGAACTTCATTTTCTTTTTCATCTTTCCCTTTAACTTTATTAATTAACTTTTGAGCTGAAAAATCACTAATGTTGAATCTTTCTGCTATTAAATCACGTGTTTTACCTTTAATTTCTTTACCATTTAATTTAATTCCTTGTTCTCTAGCTTGCTTTAGTATATCCATGTAATCTTCGATAATAGCCAATTTTTCTTCTTCTGGAAGTTTTAAAAGAGACCTTGTTTGTAAGTTGGTTTCATGCAATTTCAAGCGAGTAATTAATTCGTCCTCATCGTCTTCGATTGCCTTACACAATATTTCATAGTCTTTATTGATTCTTCCTTCAGCTACTAATTTTTTAATCGCATTATATCTTCTGTGACCTGCAACAATCTCGTACATATCATTCGGTAATTTCTTAACCAATAAAGGCTGTAACAATCCTAGTTGTTCTATGCTATCTGACAGCTGTTCTATGTCATTTAATTCATAATTATTATTTTCGTTTTCTATAATTTTATCCATTCTAAGTTTATACATATTTATTCTGATATTTTTATCATCTTCAATGTTTACTAAATCCGTAAATGAAAATTCTTTTTTTGCCAATTTTATTTACCTCCCTCAAACTCTTCCAAAAACAAAATATAATCGTCCTTAACACCACTATCACCACTATCAATTAAAGCACTACTGTTAAAACTCGATTCTGTTATAGGTTTTGCCTGAAATCGAATGGTAGATTCATAGTGTGCCATCGGAATTGATTCAATAATCCCCTTATCAATATTGTTTCTATTTACCATTGTAAACAGTACTTTTATTTTAGTATCCAAACCATACGAACTAATCACTTTTGATATATTTTTATAAGTTGTCTCGTATCCTTTTAAAGCAAATTTGTCTATCTTTATAGGAATTATGACTTCATCACTTGAAATGATTGTGTTCATTGTGATGAGATTGATAGTCGGCGCACAGTCTATTATGCAATAATCAAACTCCGCTTCAATATTCTTTAAATTATTTTTTAAAATATTGGCGGTGTCTCTACCAAAGCTATTTCTTAAATTCAGTTCGGTATCTGCAATACTTAAATCTGCTCCAATCATTTTTAAGTTATTGTTTATTGAATAAATATACTTCTCTATTTTATTTTCTTCATCACTTAATAAATCAGAAAAACTACGGTAACTGTCTTGTTGCATTTCCTCTTCTAAAAAGATACTTGTTGCATTTGCCTGCATATCAGTATCAATTAACAATACTTTTTTTCCGTTATTTGAAAGACCTTTTGCTAGATTAATTGCTGTTGTCGTTTTCCCTACTCCGCCTTTTAAGTTTAATAAACTAATCACCTTCATCGCTATTTTCTTCCTCCGTTCTCGTAGTTTTATTTTCACTATTTAACTTGTCTGCATTCTTTTTCGCAAATTTATAGAGCTTATCAATGGTTTCAAGGGAAGTTTTCTCTAAACTTGTTTTATTATTCCTTAAGTTTATAATAGTCGTTCTTGTCAACTTAACCCCTTCATGTGCCATCTCTTTTTCAATCGAATATGCTGTAAACGTTTGTTCCGCATCTAATAATTTTTGAACACAATTTTTTATCTTTTCTATTTCCTTATCCATAACATCCTCCGTAATTTATACAAATTTGATTCAATTTTTATTTATCTCCTTTCAAGATTATTTTCTGCATTTCCAATATATCGCATACCAAAATTTTCGTCAACTATAATTTTCGCATACCTTTATTTTCTTTTCCCTTGCAAATAGAACTACTTTGTATTAAAATAATTATGTAAGGTAAAAACCTAACATATTTAAAGGAGGAATTTTTATGAATCGTTTAGAACAAGCACAAGGTAAATTGCAACGATTAAAAAGAGAAGGCGAAGAAACACACCGCTTAATTAGAGCAGAACATGACCGCATCCCTTTCGGACAGCCTAATATTATCGGACGTGGGGACATTTATAAGAAGGTAAATGGTTATCACGACCGTGCAATTAAATTACTGAAAGAACAAGAAAAACAAGAAAAAAGAGTGGAAATGTTAGAAAAGGTAGAAGAATTCAAGGAGAAAAACGAGCTAATCAAAGATGTTCATGTCGTTGGAAAATCAAGTTATGCGACTGTTGGCGCAAAAACAAGCGTTAATAACATTGACTACTTTAAAAACGAACTAAAAGAGCTTGAAAAGGCTAACGAAAAAGCAAAAGCCTATAACAAGACAAAACCAGCAATCAAAGCGAGAACATTCGGCGCAGCAATCACGAAATTAAAAAATAAAATTGCGACCCTAGAGCAAATGAAAAAAGCTGACGAAAACAAGGTAATGAGTGAGAAAACAAAAGAGCTGATAGAAAGTGGTGCAGTGACACAGTGGAAGAAAAAACCAATATTCTATTTCGTTAAAGGTTTAAGAAAAGTAGCACTAGAAATTGACGAAAATGGCGAATTTTTCATATCTAACTATTACCCAGCTTGTACAGATTTAGATAAGGAATTTGTCAAGAAATTATTAGAACCTGTAACTGAAAGCACAAAAAAAGAAACCTTTTGCTAACGACAAAAGATTTCTAAGCGTTGTACTTATACAACTGTGTGTAAAATGAGTATAACGTGCCTCAATTACTTTGACAACTAAAAAATAAAAGGGGCGATTTTGCCTCTTGAATTTTAGTTGAGCATTCTAAGAAAAGGAGACATGTAAAATGAAAGTCAGAAAATACAAAAAATCAAACTATACAGCAGTTTATCTTGAAGAAATATCCATTCAAGCATTTAAAAATAGTTTTGAGAAATATAAGGAAATTAAATCAAATGAACAACATGTTGTTATCCGTCCAACAAAAAAAGCAGTAGAGAATTTTTCAAAATTACATTCAAAACCATTAAATAAATTTAAAAAAGGAGAGAGCTTTAGGATTTTGGGCGTATTATTTAAGGTTGCTTACTTTGAACAAGGTTTTATTTATTTTTCTTATTACAACAGAGAAGGAAAAAAAGAGGTTTTTGCCCCATTTGTAACACAATCTACTCCGATTGGGGTTGTATTAATCGAAACGCTCTTTAACTACACAACAGGAAAATTGCTTTATTTTTAAAATAAGCAAGCGTACCATCGAAAGTGAGTGAAAAAGATGAGTGAGCAAATAAGTTTGTTTGATTCAGACATTGATAAACGTTATCAATTTTATGGTCATCATTGCAATGACGATTGGTCTACTAAAACAGCAACAGTTAACGGTGTTTCTGATATAGTGCAGAGTTTTAGCATTGAACTAACCAAAGATGAACTGAAAAAGATATGTAGACATGCTGTTAAAATAACAAGAATTAGATATGGATATGTAATTAGGTTTTTAAAAAATAATGTGAAGAAAGAGTTGTTCGTTCGTTTTGACAACTACACAACGAGCAAAAAAAGAAATGTTTTTGAACATATAGATTTATATTTTTAGAAAGAAGGGAGAAACATTTATGCCTGTTCTTACAAGTATTGAATTTCATAGAAAATCAGAAATGCTAGTAGCAAAAAAACAATTAAAAAAAGAGATTCTTAACTTTTTTGGGTTAGAAAGACAAAAAGTTAGAATCCCCCATGATTTAATTATTTTGCAGAGAAAAACTTCTTCCAATCAATGGATAAGCATAACAAGTCGTATCACTGATTTTTCTGATTATATGACTGATAATACGGCTTTCTACCGCTTGAAAACACCTCATTTAATTTTGCATAAGTCAAATAAATATAAGAAATAGGGGGCTTCCCCTATTTTTCACAGAAAGGAAATAGTAAAAAATGAATCAATTAAAAAAAATTAGTGATAAAATAAAGTTAAAACCACTTATGGCTATTTTAGTTCTTATTATTGGCTCTTTTCTCTTACTGAACATATTTAATTCTCTTAATACTTATGAAGATATTTCTTCAGAACCAGATACTGCACTAAAATTATTCGAATCCACTTCAACCAAAAGAGAGTTAACTCTTATCTTATATAGAAAAGATTGCAAGGCTTGCAAAAGTGTAGAGCCTCAATTAGTAAAATTAGTAAAAACCACCCGAAATAAAAACACCTCAACAATCATTGTTATGGATGTATACAAGCTGAATAAAAGCCAATTAAGACTTATTCAAGAAAAAATACCTGATATTCTGATTGATAACACCAAAATACCTACTCCATTAGTAGCAAACCTTGTCATTAATACTGATGGTCGTATCATTGTAAAAGAACAAAGTACAACTAATGATTTCAAAAAAATTAAAAATGTTATTACTAATAACCAAACAAGTAGTCCATAAAATTGCTAAAAAAGAAGGGTAACAACAGTTAATTATAAAAGGTAGTAATTCTATACAAAGACCGATTAATCCGCTTTGGATATGAGCTTATTGAAAATCTTTGTAATAAATATGGCACAGAAATAGAAATCATTGACAATACAGAAAAGACTGAAGAACAGGAATTAGTCGAGGACTTAATCCAAATTGTCACAGTTTTCAGTTGTCGATTACAAGGAAAGCGAGCGAATAAAGCTAAGAAGATGATTAAGGAGTTGATGGAAGATGATACGAGCCAAGAAAGTAAGACTACGTCCGACTGAGGAACAAGAAAAACAATTATGGCAATCAGCTGGTACTGCTCGATGGATTTTTAACTGGACGTTGAAAATGCAAGAAATGAACCATCGGTTCGGTGGGAAGTTTATCAGTAATAACGATTTGCGCAAGCACATTACAAAAATGAAGAAACGCCCAAAGTATGTGTGGTTGAATCAAGTATCGAATAATATTGCCAAACAGGCAGTAAAAGATGCTTGCGATGCCTATAAAAAATGGTTTGATGGCATGACAGGCAAAAGTCGTTTAAAGGCTGAAAAGCCACGATTCAAGTCAAGAAAGAAGTCGAAACCATCTTTTTATAATGACAACATCAAGCTAAAAGTGAAGTCAACCTCAGTTTTACTGGAAAAAATCGGTTGGGTAAAAACAAGCGAGCAACTACCGATGAATATGAAGTATTCCAATCCACGAATCAGTTTTGATGGAAAGTATTGGTATGTTTCAGTTGGTATTGATGAAGAAAAACCAGTACAGAACTTAACAGGTGAAATACTGGGAATTGACCTTGGCATCAAAGACTTAGCCATTGTTTCTAATGGAAAAGTCTACAAAAACATTAACAAAACAGGGAAAGTAAGAAAAATTGAGAAACGCTTACGTAGGTTACAACGCAACGTCTCTCGAAAATACGATATGAATAAGGAGGGAAACCGATTTGTCAAAACGTGTAACATCTATAAATTAGAAAAGGAAATTCGGCATACACATCGAAAACTAGCGAATATTCGTCAGAATCACTTACATCAAACGACAACAGAGATAGTGAAAACCAAACCATCAAGAATCGTTGTAGAAACATTGAATGTAAAAGGAATGATGAAAAATAAGCACTTAGCTAAATCAGTTGCACAACAAAAATTCTATGAGTTCAAACGCCAACTTCAATACAAGTGTGAGGACTATGGCATTGAA
Source organism: Pharmacophagus antenor (assembly GCA_018245475.1). Classification (NCBI taxonomy): domain Eukaryota; kingdom Metazoa; phylum Arthropoda; class Insecta; order Lepidoptera; family Papilionidae; genus Pharmacophagus; species Pharmacophagus antenor. The sequence continues at coordinate 13,686 of DWQX01000180.1, read as the reverse complement.
TTAGTGGAAGCAGATAAGTTCTATCCAAGTTCTAAGTTATGCCATGAATGTGGACATAAGAAAGTGGACTTAAAATTATCAGACCGCACGTACCATTGTGATGAATGCGGATATACAGCGGATAGAGATTACAATGCAAGTCTAAATTTAGCTAGTTATAGTGCGTAATCTACGAGCTTCTACTTAAACAGAAACGTAGATATGTAGGATTCGTTGTATCCGAATTAACGCCTGCGGAGTGTTAAAACAAACGAGAGTAGCGAGCAAGTGGCAAAATCGGACACGCAGAAACAGGAAATAAACATAAATCTGACAACTTTTATAGTTGGTTAGAAATATTTATAGATTTTTGGCAACGGAGATAGCAATGAAACAGAAAAAACAAACAATGAGTCATTCACGAACACAGCTAGATTTCAATATAGAGGTTTATCAGTTATTTAAAATGCAAAGTGAAGCAAAAAAGCTATCACTTCCTAAATATTTACATCAACTATGTACTGAAATTACAAACGGAAAATATGATTCTCTTATTAAAGCTCCTTCACCATTAAAACAGGTAAGTATATATAAAGAAGATGTTAAAGCAGTAAAAGAGCATCTAAAAGGTTCAGGAGATAATGTCACTAATATGCTTAAAAAAGTTGCTTTAGAAAAAGAAAAGGAGGCAAGCAATGAGTAACCAAAAAAAATTTAGTACTGACCCTATTAAAAATTATCTTCTTAGCCTTGGGGTTTCAAAAGCTACAATTGAAGCGAACAAAATTGATATAGCAAAGTCAAATTCAGAGTATTATTACTTTTATGATTCCGTTACTGACAAAAAAGCTGAAGATGTATTGATACCTTTAGACAAAGTAAAAGGAATCAGTAGGGTTTCAGACTATTCATGGTCTACTATTTTTCGCTACTTGTCAGAAGGAATTCCCAAGGATATGCCTTGGGAAGAATTTAATTTAAATACAAACAGTTTCAATCGCTTGATGGAAATCGTTCATCAGGGAGGAAAAGAAGCTTTCGATGATTTCTGTAAAAAAGCCTATCATATCTCTTTTGCTTGCTTTGAAAAAAATGGAGAAAGTGAATATTTTCAAACTTCGGATGGCAATCACAGAGTTATAATAGCTAAAAATTTAGGAATAGCAGAAATAAACGCTACAACGGTTAATTATTACAAATTTAATCCCATAAAATATAGGCAATATTCAACCTTTAACAATCTTTATTCCGAGTTGTTAAATAATGCAGAAAAAGCAGGATTTAAAACATTAAAAGATTATAGTCAAATAGGGATTTTCTTAGATAAAGAACATAGTTATGGTTATTGGTATTATGAAAGAATTTACTATGATGAATTTCCTGTTTTTAGTTACGATTACGAGAAAGTTGAACGTATGCTATTAGAAATGCAACAGATACGAAATAAATACTGTCATATCAATGAGAAATCAACACAATACCAAAAATATTTAACACGATTACCGTTATTTGCTAAAAAAGTGTTACGTTTGTGGTTAACTCGGAAACCCTACGAAGATAGGACAAACAATGAGCTAGCTTTGCTAGTAGCTTTATCTGAAGAAATCAAAAAAAGCGCACCTGCTACCGAAGTTTGACATAAAGAAGGTATACGAAATGAAAAGAATACTTTTAGCTTGTTTAATACTAATAGAATCTTCACTTATCTATTTATTCTACACAATAGTAAAGTACGAATCCCATACGACTGAAGCAAAACGATTACTGGTATTATCAGTTATATCACTTACAATTACTCTATTCTTCTTTCTGAAGAAACGTCACAAAAAAACACCAGCAACGAAACGCCATTCTCCTGAAAAAAATCTCACTAATCTTGACAGAGACAAAAAGAAAAAAATATCCTTCTTGGAAACAGAGTTTAGTTATGTCCTTTCTGACTTTTTTCAAGGAAATAGAACAGCGTTTAATAATCAAGATAGAGATATTGTTCAAGAATATCTTTGTCTTAAGTTAAATGAAAATACTGTAGGCGTGATTAAAAACATGCATACCATCTATTTTGAGACAAAACATGGTATTATTTTGTTAGAGTTAATGGAAAACCATTTAGATACGCTCTTTGATGAACAAACGCATTATCAACTGGTTTCAAACGGTATGACTGTTTCTTCTTTGCAGGATGTGATACATGGTTTTCAAATAGATAAATGATTGTATGGTGAAAACGAAATGAAAAAAGAAGATTTAATTATTACTCTTAATTTAGCTGACACTCGCATTTCAGAATTTATCAATAGCGAGTCCATTATTTCCTATGAGCCAATAAAAGTAGTTATTTTAGATACTCATGTCTTTTTGGAAGGGTATATTCCGCCATCAATTTATACTATTTTTTCGAGCTTATTCGACGATGTATCAGATAGTAATCTGATTACTAATTCAAACAACTATGAGAAGGTTTATCAAAAAAATGCGACGAATTTTAGCTATGAAATATACGAAGAAATAGATTCCGTTAAACTTTCTGCTAAAAAGGCAATCTTGAAAGCCCAGCAGGCAGAGCCAAAAGTTACAAAAGACTTGTTTAGCGCAACCTCTGAATGTACAGGTAATCTTGAAGGCTTAGAGTTCAAAATAAAAACGATGGATAGCTTATTCAGGAAAATACAAAAAGAGCCAAAAGCTAAAATGCGTGATGTTCTAAGATATACTGAAGTTTCATCGACTAAATCCCTGTTTAAAGATTACAAAAAAACAATGCAGTTTTTAGAACAAAAAGGATACGAAGTCACAGCAGTAAAAAATACATGGAACAAAATCGAAGCAGTTTATAAAGGCGTAAACACAAATATAAAAACGCCTGAAGGCTATGAATTTGAGCTACAGTTTCACACTAAAGAAAGTTTTGATTTGAAAAATGGTAAACTTCATGAGCTTTACGAAAAACAAAGAATACTAGATAAAAAAAAGGATTTTATAGAATGGCAAGCAATTGAAGATGAGATGTTCTCTCTGTCCTCTAAACTTCAAACTCCTAACCAAATTGAAAGGATATGATTTTCGATGGAAAAATATTTTAAACTAACGGACACTGCATCTTACGGTGAAATTATAAAGGTTTGTATTTCTGAAGGTAAACCGCCACGCTCTTTTAGTTTTGACAAAAAAAACAACGTTTGGCAACCTACCGTTGGCTTTTTTTCAGAATATACAATTCCTGAAAATGGTAGTAATTATGGCATGTATGAAGAATTAACAGAAAGCGAAGCACAAAACTATATTACGGATTTTGTAGAAACTGCGCATGAACTAGCAAAAAAGTATCATGACGGACAAACAGATAAGGCAGGTGTAGCATATATTAATCACCCTGAATACGTGGCTAGTTTGGTAACAACGGATGAGGAAAAAGCAACTGCCTATTTACATGACACGTTAGAAGATACTTCTCTTACAGTGGAACAACTAAAAAACGCGAAAATTCCTACTTCTGTTATTGATGCAGTCTGTGTCTTAACTAAAAATAGAAATGAAGATTACTTTTCTTATCTTGAAAAAGTAAAACACAACCACATTGCCCGAAAAGTTAAGCTTGCGGATTTGCAACACAATAGTGACCTAACACGCCTTAACCATTTGAAAAAAAAGGATATGGATAGATTAGTAAAGTATAAAAAGGCACAATTATTTTTAACAGAAAACGAGTAGTGCTAGTTTTTAATTTTATATAACTAGCATTACTCTTTTTTTCTGAATACATATTAATATCAAAATTAACATACACTTTTATATCGTCTTAAATTTCATTTTAAGAGCTTTTAAGCACTTTGCTTGTATTCACCCTAAAAAAGAGTTAAACGTTCTTAAGTGTCAACTTTATGGGCGATTAATTTAAATATATTTGTTATTGGATTTTCCTTCCCCATAAACAAAAATAGGACTATCTTTTTAGATAGACCTATCATAAAATAATCTTATAATTATTCCTTATACTTACTAAATTAATGAAGAAAGGTACGATGTCATGTCTTTAGAACCAACAACAAAGAAACTAATTGAAACAGCTACTAAAAATCTAAACAAAAAACAAATTGGGCTATTAGAACAATGGATTAATAACTGGACTTTCTATATCGAAAAAGAAGCTAAATTTCAACCTCATAGAAATATAAAATATAATGCAGGAGATATTGTTACTGTTTGTTTTGGATATAATGTCGGCTCTGAACAAGGAGGAAATCGACCAGCAGTGGTAATTGAAGATAACAATCTTTCGGATAAAACAGTTATGATTGTTCCCTTGGCATCCATTCATCCTGAAAGTAAAGAAAGAACTATTCCAAATTCTAATGTTTATCTTGGAGAATTAAGAGAATTTAATGTTGCAGCAAATAAAGAAGAAGGAACAGAAACAAAAGCGCTAGTTAATCAAATGCGTGCCATAAGTAAACAGCGTATTATTCAACCTTCAAAACCGCATCATAAAGTAATAAGACTGGGAAATGATAACCTAAAATTGATATATGACAAAATAAATGAGTTATATACATCAAAATTTAGCGATTGTTGATTTAACTTTTTACTAGATTTTTTTAATGTACTATGTTATTATTTATTTAGAAATTAAAAACTCTGGCTTTAAAGCCCATAAAAAAGACTTTGACAAGTAATTGTCCATAAAAAGTAAAAGATGCTGATGTAATCACCAGCATCTTTTTTTATTTACAAACCCATTTATTTTGAACAAATGTAGACCGTTTAAAACGGTTAGCTTAGATTTGATTAAAATAAAACCGTCAATCCTTGCCAAAAGATTATGACGGTTTTATTTTTTTATTGTTTTTATCGATAATTTTAAGAATTAATGTTGCAAACATCAACGCTTATTCCTTTCTAAGAGTAAAGTAAAAAAAGAATCGACTAATTAAGAACTAGCAAAATAAACGAAAGATTGTATGACCAGGCATCCATAAAACTTCGACTAAACACGAACTATTTTTTATAAAGTTCTATAATCATACAAAATATACGAACTTTCTGCCAAATATGTTGGGTAATAGAATCGTTCCCTCAATAAATAGACCTATCTATCACTGAATTAATGATATAATTATTTTAAAAGTATGCAGGAGGGGCGTTGAATGATAGATACACCATGGTTAGAACGTGCAAAAATCAACTTATTAAGGTTAAGCGAAAATAAAGATAATTTCTTTAAAGCTAAAAAAGAATGGGTATACGTTGGAATATTTGATAACGAAGAGGCTGATTTTGACTGTGAGTTATGCGGACACAGTGAAATACGCTATGAATACACAATCAGAAATACTATAAACGGCAATGAAATGATTATCGGTAGTTCTTGTATTACAAAATTCATTAATCATATGACAGATTCACATGAATATTTATATGATACGTCTGGCGCTGAAGTAACTGTACAAAGGGTGGAACAAGATAAATTTGATTATTGGGAAAAGATACTTTTTACAGCATTAGAAGAACGATTCATGGGAAATGATTTTCAACGAAGTATCACAAGTCAAATCGAAGAAGATGGTGCGCTGACAATCAATCAAGCTAAATATTTACGACGTTTTTATAATACCTTAGGAAAAAATGAGCAAACCGCCTTCAGAAATATCGTTAAAATAAAGTTACGCAAAGGAAAACAAAAAAAACAATTTGAAGAGCTAAATTCATTAGAAGAGGCATTCATTTTGAAATTATTATCTCCTCAACAAAAACGAAGAATCCTAGGAGAATAGTTACACCTAAGCGTAGGTTTTCGTATATGTTTATATTAAAAGTAGAACTCTAAAACTAAAAATTACTAACGATGTTTAAAAGGAGAATTAGCTTATGTTTTTTTTGAAAAAAAGGAAAATAAAACAGTTACAAGGTTTATGTACTCAATATGAATATGAACTTTCTCAGTTTAAATATTGGAAAAAGGTAAAAGAAGAACACGAAGTAAACAACGCTAGAAATGAACGTTATCCATTACCTTCACCTGAAATTTTAGATACTGGAAATTATATTATATTGGACGAGTTGGATTTATATAATGGAATAGGGATTATGGTGTTTAAGCTTAAACAGCCAGTAGAAAGATGGATGTTAGATTTAGGCTCTTCTTTACAATACAAACATGATTATGCTGAATGTATAGCAAGACTTGAACTTGGTATGACACTTGATAATTTTACCAAAATTGAAAAGTTAGGTGTTGAATCTTCGTATAGAAAGAAAGGGATAGCAATTTATTTACTAAATAGAACAATTAGCTGGGGAAAGGAAAATGGTCTTTCAGGATTATATTTAACAGCATCCGCTTCTACCATAAGCTATGGAAATTCGCTAACTCAAGATGAATTAATTCAATTCTATAAAAACCTTGGTTTTCAACAATGCTATGATGAAGTTTCAAGTCGTTTAGCTTATTACTACGATGGTGAAAAAAATTTCCGATGGACTTAACTTTTTGAGTACAATTTTAACAGAAAATTAGCACATGCGTTTAAACACCGATAAAATCTCTTTTAAGAGCTTTTGCGCATTCCGTACACATTTAGTCGAAAACAAAATAAAATGCTCTAAAAAACGAAAATAAGAGGTAATAAATTGAAATTTGTAGAATATTTTTATTTTAAATATTTTAGACCTACTGTTGCAGATTCATAATTGGTGTAAAAGTTTATGTACCAAGTATAAATTTATATTCAAGTAGGCTATACTGATATACGGCAACTTGCCACAAAAGGTGGTGTTGTTCGTGTATGAGTTTTTATCATTGGTTATCGCACCCCTATTTGTTGGTCTAGTATTAGAACTAGTTTCTCATTGGCTAGAAGAGAAGGACGATAACTAAACAAGTTGTCACTAGCCCATACGTTCGAAGTCGCAACGAACGAAAAAAAGCCATCCCCTTACGTCGCAGGTAGGGGATGGCTTTTGTGCTGTTCGCACGAGTTTTTATCATTTCGCAATCTCAGTATAACATATTGAAGAACGTTTCATCAAATCTAGTGTAATATTTTGTTCTTTTGTGTGAAGAAAAAGTTAGTTCTTTCAAGGATAAAGCAATCTATATACGTAAAAAAAACTATGTATAATACGTAAAAGATATTTTAGTTTTTACGTATATTTGTTCTTTTTCGTACTAAAAAATCCAGCTATACCAACGTTTTAAAGACCTACACAATAACAAAAAACTATATACACAATAACAAATACGCTTTACATGTTATTGTATTAGTGTTGATGCCTTATTGAAGATTAATACCGGTACTAAATACTGTGCAAGCCGATACTATTTACTTATAAAAGTAACGGTTAGAAAAAAATATGAATGGATTAGTTTTACAAGAAAACGTGTAATGCTAGTTATATAAATTTAAAAGCCTTTAAAAGATTCATTTTTTTTCATTTGATTAAGTAAGGAAGAACAGTTCATGACATCGTTTAAAAAGTTAATGAGACCATATTATTAGTGTTTATGTTAATAGCAAGGGCAGAATATATTTTTTTACTGTATCTAATATTTCAAGAAATTAATTGAGATTAGTTAAATGAGACAGAAGGCGAAGTTATATATATTTATCTTATATATTTTGTTCTTTTGTTCTTTTGCGCGGGGAGAAAAGTATTGTTTTAGGCGTTTATAGCGGGTATAAGGGAACAAAAAACTATGTATAAGGGAACAAAAAACTATGTATAAGGGAACAAAAAACTATGTATAAGGGAACAAATCATTGAGATTTGTTCCCTTGTTTGGTATGATAAAAGCATAGAGAAACCGACGACAGTTCTCTATGCTTTTGAAATAACACGCAAAGGAGCGCGTATTTACTATGACTAGTATAAAAGAATCTTCAAATCAAGACAAGAATCAGGTAGTTTATTTGAATGAGATAGACAAGCGAAGAGTAGTGGAACATAACGACTTAATTACGAGTGTTGCTAAAATGGATAAAACACCGCTAAAAATTTTTGAATTAGCTGTATCTTATATCAATACTGAAGCCCCCCCGAAGGATAATATAGTATTATTATCAAAAGCAGAACTTTTTGCCTTTTTTAAGGTGGACGATAGTAATAAGCACAATCGCTTTAAAGAAGCTATAGAAAAAATGCAAAAACAGGCTTATTTTGAAGTGCGAGAACAGACAGGAAAGGGGTTTGAATTTGAAAGTATAGTTCCGATTCCTTATATTAAGTGGAATGATTATAATGACGAAGTAACTATTCGTTTTGATGTCGCTATTATGCCTTATTTGATTGAGTTAAAACAGAACTTCACTCAATATGCTTTATCTGATGTTATGGAGTTAAACAGCAAATACAGTATTATCCTTTATAAATGGTTATCTATGTTTTATAACCAGTACGAGCATTACAGCGCCAAAGGTGGACGAAGAGAAGAGCAAGTAGAAAGTTATCGAAATCCATCTATCTCAATCGAAGAGCTACGAATATTGACCGATACAGTAAATACGTATAAAAAATTATCTATGTTTGAAATTAGAGTTTTAAAAGAACCGTTGGAAGAAATCAATGAACACACTCATTTTAACGTGTCCTATGAAAAGATTAAAAAAGGACGTTCAATTTCTAGTATCCAATTTCATATTACTAAAAAACCAGTAGTGAAGAATGAATTTTATAAAGAAGAGCAACAAGACCCAGCTTATCTTGCTGATAAAGCTAAAAAAGAAGAGGAAAAAACGATTCTTTCAGGTAAGGCTATTCAAAGCCCTTATACAAAATTATTGGTAACGCAGTTTATAATTGGGATTGAGGACTTATTAGATGCTGACTTGATGGCAGGATTACAACAAGTTGTTTATCCTCTTTATGATGAATTATCCTCTATGAGAGGAATTGGAGAAGTCGAAAGACATATCAATCATATAGTGAAATATCAAAAAGAGTATTCAAAACATAATGTTGTTAAGTACTTAAAAGAATCTATTGAAAAATATCTTATGACTGTGAAAAATCAAATGAGTTAACAAAAGTGTCTGAAAGTAAAAAGTAGCAAAAAAATAAGATTTTTTGCTACTTTTTGTCTAAACATGTGGTGCGTTTCCTCGTAGAGAAATATTAACTAAATTGAATAACAAATCGAACATAAACTAAACCTCCCTGTTTTTATAAAAGTATACCATGTAAATATAAAAACAGGAAAATTAATTAAATACTTTTTGGAGGCAATTATGAAAATAGACGGACAATTAATAAAAAAAGTAAGAAAACAAAAAAACATGACACAAGGTGAGCTTGCAAAAGGAATTTGTACTCAAGCGACAGTCAGTAACATGGAAAATAAAAATATTTGTGATAGTTTGGATATACTTTCTAAATTATGTATAAGACTAGATTTAAAAGTAGAGGAATCCATGGAAGTTTCAGAAGAAAAACAAATAAGAATGATATTAAATGACGTAGAAAAGCTTTGTTTACATGCAAATCATAAAAAAGGTTTTGAAATATTAAAAACAATATCGGATGATTTTGAGTTTACAGACAATAGACTATACAACAAATTTTCATATTATAAAGGAATTACATGTTTGTTAGGAGGGGGAGACATAAAAGCTTCTGTTTTCTACTTATATCAAGGGTCAGAGTATGAGAGATATTCTAATATTTACAATGTATTGTGTTTGAACTCATTAGGTATTTTGTATGAAATTGAACAAGAACTATCTAAGGCAAAGAAGTATTATGATAAATCGTTAGGTATATTAGACGACTGTATAGAAAAAAAATCATTAAAAGCTTGTTTAATATACTATAATTCGGCAAAATTTTATTCAGAAATAAAAGAATATAAAAAAAGTGTACAGTTATGCGAAGAAGGAATAGAAATATGTAAGAATAATCAGTCTGGATACCTATTAGATTTTTTAGTATATGAAAAGGCTTATAATAAATATATGCTAGAAGGTAACATGGCTGTAGAATACATGCAGGCATATTATATGGCAAAATTTTGGGGAAATAAGACCTTGTTGAAAGTAATTGAAGAAGATATAAAAAATAACCAAAATAATATTAACTGTTTTTGAAGTATTATTTTTTAAACGGAATGTATTTCTATCATATAGAGAAATGTATTAGAATTAACTAGATACATTTATTAAAAACAAGATGATATAATTTAGATTATATAAAATGGCGGATATTTTACTTAATAATTTAAGGGATTTAAAAATATTATGAGGAAAGTATTGCTTTGAGTAGTACTTATGTTTTATACTTTTACTATACTAATTAAGCAAGGAAGGGGTTGGTACAAAAACAAAGTCTAAAAGTAACTGGCATTACTTTTGAATTACAAAAAATAGAATTCAGTAAAAAACATGATTTTAACGAAAAAAATCCTGGTAATAAAGTGAGTAATAGCATTAGCTAAAAACTCAAATATGTATTTCACTTTAAAAATATTTTTAGTGAAAAGTTAGTAGACAACAAAATAAGAACCGACTACCTTAAGGCTGGTAACCTAAGAGGGTAGTTAAATAATTCATGATGAGCCATGAACTATATTCGGTTCTCTGTGTTGTAACAGGCGTCACAACATAAAATATTATAACAATTTTATAGATAAAATCCTAGTATTTTTTTATTTGAAATTAGGGCTTTATTTTAAATAAAATTTTATAAAGTTTTATGTTTCGTGAATCGTTGTTACAAAAAGCGGAGGATGTATACAGTTTATGTAGACATCCTCCGTTTTTTTTGTTGTCTACTAACTTTTCTCTAAAAAAGTAGGTGAACTAATGACGAAATATTATGAAATCAAAAAGCCTTCTTATGCAGTGCTGAAGGCTGAAAACCTAGATGAATGTTTAAATATCTACACCAAGATATACAGAGGTGGAGAACTTGAAAATGTTGAATTAAGGAGTTTTATTTCAACGGTTAGAGAGGTTACTGAACTAGAAGCTAGGGAGCTTATTTCAAAATCATATTATGAGATGGTTGAAGAATTGATATTCGAGCAGTAGCTTAAATTTTATTTTTAAGGAGGATATGGAACGGTATGGAAAACTATAATCCAAATATTCGATGGGGTATTCATACAATTAAACTAAGTTTTCAACAATGGGACTACAAAGGATTTATTACTTTTGAAAAAGGGGGAAATTGTAAGGGATTAGACATACTAGAACTAGATGTAGACGATTTGTATGAAAAGAAATTTAAAGAAAATCCAGCCAATTTTAGATTGCTTGGCGCAGATGATGATGGCGAAGAATGGTTCGCAATGACTTTAAAAAATGATAAAGAAGAACTGTTGGTTGAAGATGAATGGGACTGTTTGAAAGATTATATCGTAGGTATTGAGATTGTTGATTTTGTAGAGGAGGAATCAAAATGAAACTATATCGATATGAAAGTTCAAAAAATACTGGACGTTGGACAGAAAGCTTAATTCAAGCAACTAAAGAATTTGAAGATGAAAAAGACTACTTAATTGCTGACAACCCAGAAGAAGATGAAACAGTAAAATTAGTCTCAATTGAGATACCAGATGACTTGATAGATGAATTAGAAGATGAATCCAAAGAGTTGAAACAGGCCATATTAATGCATGACCCAGCTCGTTTAGATGAAAATCCAAGAGAAGATGGCTGGGACTTTGATTATTATGCTGCTTGGTCTGATGATATAGCGAAACGTAAGAAGGAGTTTTATTTCAACGGTTAAAAAGAAGGGTAACAACAGTTAATTATAAAAGGTAGTAATTCTATACAAAGACCGATTAATCCGCTTTGGATATGAGCTTATTGAAAATCTTTGTAATAAATATGGCACAGAAATAGAAATCATTGACAATACAGAAAAGACTGAAGAACAGGAATTAGTCGAGGACTTAATCCAAATTGTCACAGTTTTCAGTTGTCGATTACAAGGAAAGCGAGCGAATAAAGCTAAGAAGATGATTAAGGAGTTGATGGAAGATGATACGAGCCAAGAAAGTAAGACTACGTCCGACTGAGGAACAAGAAAAACAATTATGGCAATCAGCTGGTACTGCTCGATGGATTTTTAACTGGACGTTGAAAATGCAAGAAATGAACCATCGGTTCGGTGGGAAGTTTATCAGTAATAACGATTTGCGCAAGCACATTACAAAAATGAAGAAACGCCCAAAGTATGTGTGGTTGAATCAAGTATCGAATAATATTGCCAAACAGGCAGTAAAAGATGCTTGCGATGCCTATAAAAAATGGTTTGATGGCATGACAGGCAAAAGTCGTTTAAAGGCTGAAAAGCCACGATTCAAGTCAAGAAAGAAGTCGAAACCATCTTTTTATAATGACAACATCAAGCTAAAAGTGAAGTCAACCTCAGTTTTACTGGAAAAAATCGGTTGGGTAAAAACAAGCGAGCAACTACCGATGAATATGAAGTATTCCAATCCACGAATCAGTTTTGATGGAAAGTATTGGTATGTTTCAGTTGGTATTGATGAAGAAAAACCAGTACAGAACTTAACAGGTGAAATACTGGGAATTGACCTTGGCATCAAAGACTTAGCCATTGTTTCTAATGGAAAAGTCTACAAAAACATTAACAAAACAGGGAAAGTAAGAAAAATTGAGAAACGCTTACGTAGGTTACAACGCAACGTCTCTCGAAAATACGATATGAATAAGGAGGGAAACCGATTTGTCAAAACGTGTAACATCTATAAATTAGAAAAGGAAATTCGGCATACACATCGAAAACTAGCGAATATTCGTCAGAATCACTTACATCAAACGACAACAGAGATAGTGAAAACCAAACCATCAAGAATCGTTGTAGAAACATTGAATGTAAAAGGAATGATGAAAAATAAGCACTTAGCTAAATCAGTTGCACAACAAAAATTCTATGAGTTCAAACGCCAACTTCAATACAAGTGTGAGGACTATGGCATTGAATTAGTGGAAGCAGATAAGTTCTATCCAAGTTCTAAGTTATGCCATGAATGTGGACATAAGAAAGTGGACTTAAAATTATCAGACCGCACGTACCATTGTGATGAATGCGGATATACAGCGGATAGAGATTACAATGCAAGTCTAAATTTAGCTAGTTATAGTGCGTAATCTACGAGCTTCTACTTAAACAGAAACGTAGATATGTAGGATTCGTTGTATCCGAATTAACGCCTGCGGAGTGTTAAAACAAACGAGAGTAGCGAGCAAGTGGCAAAATCGGACACGCAGAAACAGGAAATAAACATAAATCTGACAACTTTTATAGTTGGTTAGAAATATTTATAGATTTTTGGCAACGGCTTGTCAGTGAAGATGAAAAACAAATAGCTGACCGAGAGATTTTAGAGCAACTCTCTAACGACGAACTGTATCTTTTAGGTATTGATAGAAGATTGGTATAGGAAAAGGAAGTTATGCATTGGAAGGAGGAATTTACGATATGAAAGATAGACGTATGCGCGCACCTTGAAAATAATAAAATTTCAAAAGTAGCATATACAACAAAAAAATAGAAAAGAGGAAATTAAATGCAGAATGCAGAAGTGAAAAAGCGTTTTAAACAATACAAAGCAGGAAAACATTGGGTAGTAGCACCGATTGTCTTTTTAGGTTTATTCAGTACAGCTATGTTAGGAAGTCAAGAAAGCTTTGCTTCAGAAACGGAGACTCCTGTTAAAGCATCAGAACAAGTGAATACACAGAA
>DWQX01000179.1:0-55993 GCA_018245475.1 Pharmacophagus antenor | reverse complement strand
AACCAGTTCTACAAGTGCTCCCATGGCGTACCGGTAGCCATGAAATGCTATAACAATCTATTATACAATCCTTACATCGAACAATGTGATTGGCCCGAAAATGTGGATTGCGGTGACCGGGAGATACCAGACGGTAGTGGAAACGGTGACGGCGGTTCTGGAGGTGGCGGTGGTTCTGGAGGCGGTGATGGAGCCGGAGGCGGTGGTGGAGCCGGAGGCGGCGGTGGAGCTGGAGGCGGTGGTGGAGCCGGAGGCGGTGGTGGAGCCGGTGGCGGCGGTGGAGCCGGAGGCGGCGGTGGATCCGGAGGCGGCGGTGGAGCCGGAGGCGGTGGTGGTGGAGGCGACGGGAGTAATAACTGCAATTGCGTTCCCGGTGAAGCACCATCGATTTGCGATGCTGCAGATTCAGACGGCATTTTGATTGCTCACGAAAACTGCAACCAGTTCTACAAGTGCTCCCATGGCGTACCGGTAGCCATGAAATGCTTTAACAATCTATTATACAATCCTTACATCGAACAATGTGACTGGCCCGAAAATGTGGATTGCGGTGACCGGGAGATACCAGACGGCAGTGGAAACGTTGACGGCGGTTCTGGAGGTGGCGGCGGTTCTGAAGGAGGCGGTGGAGCTGGAGCCGGTGGTGGAGCCGGAGGCAGCGGTGGAGCCGGAGGCGGTGGTGGTGGAGGCGACGGGAGTAATAACTGCAATTGCGTTCCCGGTGAAGCACCATCGATTTGCGATGCTGCAGATTCAGACGGCGTTTTGATTGCTCACGAAAACTGCAACCAGTTCTACAAGTGCTCTAATGGTATACCCGTAGCCATGCAATGCTATAAAAATCTCCTATACAATCCTTACATCGAACAATGTGATTGGCCCGAAAATGTAAATTGTGGTGATAGAATTATTTCAAATTGTACCAACAATGGTAACAAAGGCTGCAGTGGAATTGGAGATGGTGGTACTATTAATGGAACCGAAGGTGTTGGCGACGAAAAAATTCCTGTTGAAGTAATAACGATGTGCGCCTCTGAAAACTCAGATACGTTATTTTTATCACACGAATTGTGCAATCAGTTTTATATCTGTATTCATAGCACGCCTACCATCCTAATTTGCCCTGCAGGTTTATTATATGATTCCAAAACACACAAGTGCGATTGGCGATACAATGTGGATTGTGGTAATCGCTTAATTGAACCAATATAACCTTTTTTTTATTTAAAAAAAAAGATAGTATCATGTATTTGTAAATATGATTTTTTACGATTTAATAAAAAGCAGCTGTTACTTTACATGTACAAAAAGAATTAAAAATTATTCTCCGTTTTTATTTAGAGTAATCTAATTTATTTAATAAATAAATGATCTATAACAAATTTTCTTTTAATAACATTAATTTTCGGATTCATATTTACCCGTGTTTAGAAAATATATTAATGTTCCAATTGTTGTAAATTATTTTTCAAAAAAGTCAAAACATAACCAAATTATTCAACTCATTGATTAGAAGACTTTTAGACTACAGTTCGATGAAGATGTAAAAGGCGTAATCATTATGAAGTTATAAATGCACCAAGCAATCATACGGTTTTAAGATAGCGGCAAATTATTAGATACTTGAAAAAAAAAATGGTAATTATCAGGCGTGTTCTTGTCATGGCAGAATAATTCCGAGGGGAGCTGCAGAATAATTCCGAGGGGAGCTGAAGTGCTTCCTCGTATACTAAATCAACTGAGGACGTATGGATGTCATCTTTGAATGAGTTTCTAATACCACCAATAATTCACCTTTAAAGCACCAAAGACAGTTTTTGAGATGTTCATTATTACACCGTAATTTTTCATTTTGGCTCTGCCTCTGATTTCAAAAAACTAGATAGTAATTTATACAGGGAAAATATGTCTAGCCTGATAGTCATTACGTCAACGAGCCTCTGGGAGATATATCAGGCAATCGTAGACCAAACATGAATGGAAACTCAGAAAGTCCAAAAAGGGTGTGGTGTTTTTTGTATATCCTCCACATGCTCAATGCATTAACACATTGAGTCCGGCGCCGATATTGTCGTTCTTTTATTTATTTATACTTCAGCACTTACATTAGTACTGGGAGGACTTAATGCCTAAAGGTATTCCCTACCAGTTATCCGGTACCTAAGACGAAAGAATAATTACGTGCAGGGCAGATAAGCATTAAGGATAATATTATATTAATACAAATATTGTTATTATTGTTTTAAAATCTATTTCTTTGAAATTACAACTTCATGCAATTTTAATATTTTTGGTCCAAGGGACCGACGATGTCCGTCCAGAAAGTGGTCCTCAGTGACCAACGCCGGCTGAACGAAAAGTTCACTGCCGGCCTTAGGGTCTGTCGCTGGGCTCAACGTGTAATATATTTGATGTTATGCCTTAACTAGATCTATTGTAGATAATACTCTTCAATCTAATAAGTTATAGAAATAATCATATACGTAGCGAATAGAGTTCTTATATGGTATTATCCTTGCATTTAATATAAGGACGATAATCGTTGAACTTTTTGCGCGCTAAATTCAGCGGTGAGGCCTAGTGATTCGGACGGCCGCACTGTACCACTCGTAATCAACGGTTCATACTCGGCTTTGGAGACAAATAACTTATTAGATGTTAGTCTGTAGGAAGAACATGATACGAGCGGACCTGCTGTTATACGTATAAAGTATACTGTGTTGTGTTTCGGTGTAAAGGTTGTACCTATTTCTGGAAATTCCGAAAAGGTATTACGTTACTTAAAAACACCGGTTACAACTTTTACGTTGACTACTGACTAATTAAAAGCTACGCAACTTACTGCAGAAAAATTTTAATTATAATGAGACGAAATCTACACCTACGATAGCTTTGTGTCATCGCCTACTATAAATTTCTGAATAAATACTCTTCGTTAACTTATATTAACATTACATTGCACATCTGTAAATATAACGGAAATATAATATTAACAGCGTATAGTTGATAGTTACCCGTTTCTCGGCGGTAGTGAAGTTTAGATCTGGGAAAACGCATAACTCGTTTCCTGTGCCAACTGGGAATTGCGCTTTTAATCTGCGATCTCGTATGAAAAAGCTACTAGAGGTAATTAGATAATTGACGGTCGCTATTATTGACTGTCCTGTGTATTACCCTCATTATAGAATCCGAAGAAAATCTAAAGAAAAAATTAACAAATATTCTGCAAATTTATTTAAAAAGAAGTTTGCATTTATGAACCTTCGTAGATGAAAGAATCAAAGACGAATTTCCTAACTTTTTTAGAAAAGTATATATTTTTTTTATAATATAAGAATAAACACGCAACGAAACTACATGGCTACCAATTAAAAAATGTACGTAAAATAATTTACTTTTTATTACGTTACAAATCATTTCTTTTTACGCAGCAATAAAATACAGAAAAGGTAAGTTTCAATTTTATAACACACTATTCAAATTATGTGCTTCTGCAACTATTGTTAATTAATTATATGGGAATTATACATTAACTAAAGAAAAAATATTAAAGTAAAACCTTCAAATAATTATAAATCTTTAGTAACTTTTTTATTTATTTAAATAATGAAAAAAAGGACAAGATTCTAAGTTATTCAATGTTAAACTATAGGCCAAGGTAATATGGTTGAACATAAAATAGAAAATAAAGTTCTCAGGTAACCTATAACACTTGGAGTATTATGATTGGACTGTACTACTTTAAAATAGCGGTATAAAGTTTTAAAATGTTTTAAAGCCTGAGCCTATACGGCTCTGAGTAGATACTATTGTTGTTAAAGTCCTCCTCTAAATAAATGAATTATTTCCACCATTGTCCTGCATTCCTCCTGTTGCCCACTTTAGGAAAGGCGTATCTCTCCTCTTGTTATTCTCTATTATGCGGCAATTTTCTATCACAATTTATTTTTATTAATGAGAGAAATAGTATAAAAATTAATATTTTTAATATCGCACCCGCACATATTCAGTTTTCATCAAAAGTTACGATAGATAGTGATAACTTTTCAATTTCTAACTATGCCACTGTTTTTGGGTTCTGCATAAAATGTCACGCAAATTTTTAACTTATTAAATGTCTTGTGCTCCCGTTACTATGGCACATTTCCTGACACTCTGCGAGTCATGGTCATTTCTGCAATTTAAAAGGCAGAAAATTTACAAAAAATATAGTAAATTTTCTTTGCGTTTAATTTCACAAGACATTAAACTTTTAAGAGTTTTAGGTAAAGTCTTAGGTTAACTTGTAGGTAAAGTCTCTAATATACATAAGTTAGAGGAAAAAATATAAAAAAATACCAATATTACAAATTATATCAGATTTTTATGGTTTTTAAATTGATGTCAACAATAGCTACAATATTTTTAATTAATTTTTGTTTGCTAGGATCTTCTGAGGTATCCTTATCCATAGATTCATCTTCATAAGATTCCTCTGGAGAACATCCACCTTCTTGTGAATCTTCTTGGGAACTGAAATCTTGGGAATCTCCCTCTTCATATGAATTTTTATCTTCTTGCGAATTATCCGTTCCTGATTCTGAATCATTATCTGAAGAATTGGTACATCCGGCGTTATCGGGCCAATCGCATGCCTGAAAAATGAGTGGAAATAAAAAAAATATTAAATATGGTTAGAAACTCTCCAGTGAGTAGTGATTACAGTAGCGCTGATTTTACTTTAGTGCGCAATAATAATTATATTTCGGTTTGAAAGGTACTATTGCTAGTGAAACGATTGAGTATTCTGTTATTCTTGAGAAGACGTACGATGTTATTTTCCTAACACCACATCTACAGAGCACGTCTATCATTTATCACCTGGTGACAGTTATATTCGCCCAATCGCTTAGTTAAAAAAATTATAAACAAACGTTAATGTATAAATGTCCTATGTATTCATAATTTATGTAATAGATAGGCCTATTGGACTCAATGTTTAACATTACGGAGCTAAACCGTGTTAATCCATAATAGGATTATCAAAAAACTAAAAGAGCTGTATAGTATTTTGCGTGCTTGGTGGTTTCCATCATTATCGAATCTAAAAAAGATGATCCATAGAAGAAAAATAGACATTGACAAAGCCCAGCGCCATTAGTAAAACGAAGTGACAACGGCATTAGGCAGGTCTAAAATATATATAAATATATATATTTTAGACCTGCGTGAAATATATATATACACATAGGTGTAAAAGAAAGTGGTGATTATGTATTAGTAATCGGGGCAAGGGGCGATCATCAACAAGATGGACGATAATTCAAGTGAAAGCCCGTTAACTGCATGTGTTGATTGCAGTTAATCTTAGATCGATTGTCCTCGAAATGTAAATAGTCCTAGGATTATAGATACATAATATAGTATAAGTTAAAGTCATATAAGGTCAGCGTAAAACTTAGGTATCATATGCTAAAGATAAAATTTTCGGTCTTAATCTTTACTCAAAATATAATTAGGAAAAAATATATATAATTTTTAATCGGGCATGGGTTAACATATGACTTCGATTTTATCTGATGTTAAGTTACAATGAGGTTTTCACATCTATGTCTACCGAAGAACAGCAATGCTGTTATCGTAACAGATTGACATTGAAGGTGATATAACTAGCTAGACGGGTTTCAAAAAACCTTACCAACGTACAGACTCCACTATACCTGTGGTCCGAAAATCGTACAAGGGAACTCTGCGTTACAAGCTACGGAGGCAATTAAAAGACAGAGAAGACAGAAAATTTAGTAGGCAGATTATTTAATATTGTTATCCGTAAGTCTATCTGATCTTTGTTTATGATATATTAAATTGATGCTACTAACCTGTAAATTAATATTAAAATGTAAAGAACTTGGGCATTTCCTTCGCAGTTTTTCACCCCAAACGCAGTAATAAAAAAGGTTACAATCATTCTCATGCGGCAAAAGCCAATGTATAGATGAATTTCTGGGGCAGCCGTTTCCTAAAAACTTAATATCTGATCCCTCAGTTTCATCAAACAACGAATTTGAATCATCTAATTTCATTTTATCTTCTTTCGATACGCTATTATTTTCTTGACGCTCATCATCAAATTCGTTTTCCGGTTCTGTATTTTCAGATTGTGTTTGATCGTCCCCGGATAAATTCCTTTTGCAATCGACATTTTGTTTCCAATCACATCGTGATATCAGGGAATTAAAATATAACCCGACAGGGCATAACATTTCAACTGGATGTCCAAACATACATTTATAAAACTTATTGCAGTCATTATGTATTAATAAGAGATCGGATTCCGAATGGAAATGCCGATCATTAGGACATTGGCTAGTGACATGTGTTCCGCAAATCGTAATACAAAGTATTAAAATTTGTATATCTGAAAAATATTTAGATGTATTTCTTATCAATATGGTTCAGATAATATTTTAAAAAATATATAATACGGTACCTTTCATTATATGGAATACAGCGAGGTTGCGACAGTATACTGTCAATGCTCATTATACTTTCAATATCAATAACTTCATAGAAAAAAAAATATTTAGCTTATCTTTTATCAATGATTGCAACATAGATACTTATGATAATACAACGATTTTCAATTAAGATTAGTAAGTAATATGTATAGTAGATGTAAAAAAAATAGATAAATTTAACGAAATATTACTACATCAAAGAGGTAATTACTTTTTTTATTAAGATGTTTTTAAAGTGCGAGTACCTCATTTTAAGCAATCTTTGCAATTTTCAATTGACCATTGATAACATAAATTACGCTCGAGAAAAATCCGGAAGACTAATGTCTAGTACTATATTTTACGTGAGGAATGTCATGTAGTATGTTGGATAGTAGCTTTGAAGAGTAATGATGAATAAAAATTTAAATCATAAAATTTCAGTTTAGTGAGAAAATCCCTCATTTCCACATTTCTTTGCTTAATTTACTTTTGGTACAGTCAACATGCGCAGTGTACTTCTTTCGATTTTTTTAAACTAAACGAAGAACAGTAGATGTTATGTGAAATTTATCCATAATTCATGTAATATCTTTTTCGTTTAATTTTCTTACTAGGCAATATTTTCGTAAATAATTTACATGAATATTCTATCCGCATCTAATAAACAACAAACGTCTGAAGAAATTAAAATCACAAAGTATGAATATTTTTATGGTTACATCTATACAGGAATATTAACTTATTCTTGGGAAAGACATTATTTGTTAAATAAAATAAAGTAAAAATGTAGTTAAAAAATTACAATTACAATTTTGTAATATAAATCTGTAATGTAAAATGTAATAATAACGTTCGAGTTATTTTATGAGTGATTTTCATCAGAAATGTGTTAAGAAAACAAATTCGTTATTAGTCATTATATATTCAAATTAAAATAATTTCCAAATAAATTTTAGAGCAAGCAAGATAAACTCATTGACCAAGTAAATTCATTGAGCTAACATGATTATTCGATGACATGTTATTTGCTAAGTGGAGAAGGCTTCATTGTACTCGAACTCGAATCTCCTTTATTACAATTCGCGAATTGTGGCCAATCACATACCTTGAAATGAGAAATAAAAGAATTGTTAAAAGTAATCTTATTAATATTCAATTCACTGGTCGTAGATCTTCGGCAGTAACATTACGGGAGTCTAATTTTGCCGATGCTCAAGAACCGAAACTTAGTATTCAAGTCTTAAATTAAATTTCCGATCTAAAGTACACTGACATAAGAGAAATTAAAAAGATCTCTGGTTTGAAGTACCTATTAAAATTATATGGGCAAGAAGACATAACACCTATGTCCTATAGCAATCGTGCGCCAATATAACGCTATTTAAAATTATCAACTAGTATTTAATTGTTAGCGTATTACATACCATTAGGTGTAAGAAAATAAATAATCTTTACTAACCTGCAAATTTCTGTTGAAATGTAAATTATGCGGACAATCCCTCTGAACCTTTTCACCCCAAACACAATAATAGAATACTGAGCAATCATCTTGATCCGGTAAAAGCCAGTGAATGATTGGATCTACCGGGCATCCATTTTCGAGGAATTCGATTTCATTAGATTCCGAGTCACTATCATCCTTTTCCGGTTCTGTCTTTTGCTCTTCTACCACGTTAGCGGTTATCGCTTTCTCGGTAGAGATTCTCCTCTCCCCGCAATCAACATTGAGGGTCCAATCGCAAAAGCGGAAAGCGGAGTTGAACAAAGTTCCTTCTGGACAGATCATCTCGACAGGTTCGCCTTGAACGCATTTGTAAAACTTGTTACATTCTTCGTGTACTACTAAACGTTCCAGTTCATAATTAGCATCTTGTACCTTGGGACATAACGCCACCTCTTCCGCCACAACAGCTGTCACGAGTAAAATTACTGAAAAAACTAAGGAAAAAAATATAGGCTATTTAGTTAATCTGTTTCCTTAAATAAATTGTTTTTAGTGAAATTTAAATGCCTGCTAACCTCGCATCGCAAACGCTGCACTTTTGAATATAACTAAAGAGTTAAAACATTGAGGATTTATATAGTCATAGCCTAATCTTTTACTTTAAAATTACACTAAGAGAATATTTTATCTACGACGTAAAAGTAATTGCATTATGACCATTTAGGCAATGTTAAAGATGATTCACTAAATCCTTTTATTAAAACATAAAAAACGTATTAATGTTATTTCCGCAAAAACACCAGAATTTACTTTATTACTTTGATATATTATAAAAATAATTAAAAATTATGATAAAAATTTCCACTTTATTCTAAAGTAGAATAGGACATAATAGAATATTATCTGAAGTTTATTTGATTTTTCTTCTCTTTATCACAAATATTAAATCACATAGAGAATATTTTTCTTTTATCGCTTCCCAGCGTTAAATATAATATATTTTTTTAGCTAAAGAGTACCTGAAATATTTGAAAAGTGTATACATTGACATATAAAGATATTTAAACGCAGTTGGAGGATTCATATGAAATAGAACTACAATCTCATCTACCTTTACCTATGTCACTAAAATGTGATTTCGATTCTTTATATTTTTAATATAGTTTTTAAAGTTCTGACGACAATGAATTGTGTTAAATTTTGATATTAGTAGCATGGAGCGCTTCGCTATATGTGAGATTGAATATATATACTAATTTTACCTTTAAAAATAGCAGATACGACAACGAAGTTAAAAAGGTAAGAGAAAAACGTCAAACTCTAATTTATATTACACAGGTGTATCTTTAATGATTATGCTTGCCATAAAGGAATGCCAATTGTATGCTTTCATTCTTACTCCTTTATTAAAATAAACCCAATATTTTTTTCTTGGAACTTCTTTCCAAAAAATAAATCAAAGCATCAAATTTTTTACCACGCACAACCACCCTGTGGAATTAGTTGTCGCCAGCAGTTTTTCTAGACCGATAAAACTTAAGGGTCTTCAAGAAAAGAGCCTACACCTTCGTTAAAGGTCGGCAACATAGTTGTGACTCCCCGAGTGTTGCGGTATTCTATGGTCAATGGTGATCACCTTCCATAATGTGAACCGCTCGCTCGTTTGTCTATTTTTCCTATAAAAAATAAAAGTATAATAATTCATTAATTTTATATGAAATCCTTATTAGCGAATGCTTTTCTGCTCGTCCACTATAATTAAGTAAAGGAAAAAAAGTGCTAAAAAGTTTGCTTATATATTTACAGTTAAAATTTTTAATAATAATATAAAAAACAATTACAATTACCAATAACGGACAACTCACTAGAAAACAATCTTTTAATCGCATCATATCGCTTAAAACCTTTTTAACGCGTACAAATATATAGATATATATTTTATCTCATTTATTATTAATTTTTAGTATCATTGTATTACACTGAGAAGTTATGAATTATTATAATATTCAGCTACGGAATAGCGCTTCTAAAAAGGTGGTCCGGAAGGGAGCTCTTCGAAATTCCTTTAATAACCCCTTGAACTGCAATTTATTTTCAGTTAGCACTGCTCAAGCAGACACTTCAATATTTATAGTTTAGAGGAGGGGTTGATAAAGAAATTTGAGGTTATATTGCTCAAATAATTGGTTATAATTAAAAATAAGATTTGTTTGACACATTAATGAGAATTTAAATAAAAGAACATAATTAGTGTCGGGTTCTTGACTAGCTGGACTCGTCATTTCGGTTCAAATGGTTAAGATAGATGATCATCTATCGGTATATAAGAGATATCAAAGAAGCACAAGGTTTAATATTTTTTAATGTTTTAATAGAGTTAAAATACCTACAAAATTATAAGTAAACGCTACCTAAAATCACCAAAATTCCTTAATGTAATGCTATTGATAATTCGAATTAATGTTTGTTATATGTTACCAGCCATCACCCATCCGATTCTGTGGGCTCGGTAATTTTATTTAATATAAACTAGATACAAGTACCAATTTTATGATAAGCTGTGCAATGTTAATGATATTTTTTTAGGTATATAGAATGTTGACGACAACATAAACAGAATAAAAATAATTAGTAAATACCTAGTCTTGCCATATATTCTGTCTCTACATAAAACTTGTCTATCTCAAAAATAAATTAACAAAAAGTAATGTAATACAACACAGTTATTCATTATTAACTATTTAAAGCAACGAATAAGAAATTTACTCAAAATGACACCGTTTTGACTTCACACACATCTTCAATCGGTTCGGCCACTCGTCTTTCGCCGCACGCACCGTTTCCAGAAGTATCGAAGCCGCTGCTGCCACCAAATCAAGTTTCACCAACTCGATATTGCGGTGAGATTTCGATCAGGCCTTCTCCTCTAAAACTGTTCACAGTCGGTAATCCAGAGTGTTGAGGTCTGTAATTCCCGAGCGCCAATTTTCAGACGCGATATAAACCGGCAAATTGTCCTTTAGCCACTGTTGAGTAGTTCGTGCTTTATGTGTTGGTGCCGGAGTCCTGTTGAAAGATCCAATGCTCATTGGAAAACATTGTTTGTGTAAGTGGCTTCACAACAGGCATCAAAATGTCACTCTGATACTTTGCCGTCTACGTTTTCACGCCATTTTGGCAAAAATGGAGCTCAGTGACCCCTCTGTATGACATGCCTCACCAAACCATGACTGATTCCGGATGATGGCCTCTTTCCAATTCGCAATCTTTTCCGAAGCCTCCTGAGAACTGTGAGCATATCATTTTGATGGTTGTATTTCTCTTCTACCGTGGAAATTTTCTCAATGGAAAACAGGATTTTCCGGTACCCGCCTTTAGCGTGCTGTTAAAATAGTTTTTCGCTCTGGTCGCTCTTATGTTACGTAAAGCTGCTGTCAAGCGATGCCCAGTACTTCGTCGATAAGCGGCAAGTCTAAGGTCTTCTTTCATTATAAGAGAGTTGATTCTCGATGGAATTTTCATCTCCCTAGACAAGAATTTCTTCTTGCGGGGTGGACTCAGCAACAGCTTTGATCACCTCTGGCGTCCTAGAATCCCGCGGGCGGCCGCTCCTGGACCATTCATCGATAGAGGACATCTCACTGAACCTTTTGATAGGTACATGAATTTCATAGAGATTTGAAGCGATTGTAACAGATTGAATATCTCGTTCGGCGTTTTATTGCACTTATGTAGAGCTATAACAACGACTTTATTTTCTTTGACGCCCCACTCCATGATGACTTCTTGGATGTTTACAAGAAGAATGAAGCCTGCTAATGTCACATGAAAATAAAAATATTTAAAATAATGATATTCCTCTTTCGAAATTTTTGAATACAACATCTTGGGACAGTGTTTATGGCAAGACTAGGTATTACACAGTGTAATTCTTTAAAGTTAACGTTAGTAATTCGTACGACATAAGTACATTTTTAGTTTAAGTCTGTTATAGGATTGCGTAAATTTGAGAGTAGATTAGAGAATTATTTCGTCGGTAACGCAGTGAGTTTACCACATGACTTGTAACCCGGCGATTCTTGCTTCGATTCCAGGGCCAAGTAGTGGAATCCAGATGGTGGTAGAGTTTTTCGAACCCCCCTTGCTAGATACCACTCTCTATGTAAATCTGCTGCCATAACAAGGTTGATCACTTAACCAAGTTAAAACAAGAGGTCAAGTGTTAGCCCATGACCGTTAAAAAAAATTGATACGTAAAAACATATTGAGGAAGTGGCATTTTCTTTTTCGATCCGCCTTGATTATAAAGAGATTAATCACATATTTTTGATGAAATACATAATAAAATAACGTCATCATGACTCTTTTAGGGCTAATTGAATGTATAACTGTAATAAAATGAAACACGCTCAGTACTAATTGCTTTTATTACTTTGTTTTTTTCACATTAAATTTACCTTTGTTTCTTTATCACTTGTTTACATATCGATGATAAAGGTTTAAGAGATAATGATATGATTCATTCGTCGATTAATTTTCGAGGATGAAATTACAAAGTAATGTGTGTTATTATTTTCATTTTAATTCATACCCAAAATTAGTATCAATTTCTTTTGTGATTTAGTTATTTTTACGAGACACCGACTAAGGTTTCATATATATGATATGCATTATAACAATCCTTGATAATAAGAGACATAATTAAGCACAATCAGCTATCCGCGGCCAATCGCATACCTGCAAATATGAGGAAATTCTACAATATTTTAAGCACTGCATGCTCGTCTAGCTGTCAATAAATTATAATTCGATTCGATAATCGAAATCTTTTCTATAAAAGTATATTTTTTTTATAAATTACTATCATTATTGTAAGGTTCACTATCAATAACTATACACATCGATATTTTTCTTGTTATAAGTTTAAAACGAACCTGAATTCTTCTGTTAAAATGAAGAAAAGGTGGACACTTTCGTTTAATACGTAAGCCCCAAAAGCAGTAGTAGAATTCATTGCAATCCATCTCGTGAGGTAGAAGCCAACTTATCAAGGGATTAACCGGACAACCGTTTTGAAAAAAACCTAAGTCTGTGTTAATAACCTTCTCTTGTTCACTATCAACGTCTGTTTCATCGTATGTATCTTCATTTTCTGTTTCAGCGTTGTTAAAAATTTCATCGTCGATGTCTGTTATTTGTTTGGGGACTTTTCGACCGCTGCAATTTACATTATGCTTCCAATCGCAACGCCAAAAATTGACATTGAAATAAAGTCCCATCGGACACACAACTTCTACCCATCTATCGGTAAAGTATTTATAAAATTTATTACAGTCTTCATGTGCTAACACTATTTCTAACTCCCAACTTATTTTAAAAACATTCCTTAATGTTCCTGCAGAGGCCATTTCAATCAGTGTAACAGTCATAAGCGCAAAGACAACTGTAACAGAAATTAAATGAGATTAATTTTCATAAATTTTATTGATTTTAAATAAATAATTCACCTTTTCTCTTCCTTTGCATGTTGCGGCTAACTCGAATTAATTGATGATTACTATAACGTCAAGCATATTCTAAATGCATTTTGTCTAATGTAATTTTTATGTTTTCAGACGAAGGTTATCTCTATAACAGTTTACACTGTATTAATCTTGAAAAGTAATGACTTAAACAAATTATGTTTTAAGTATCATTAATGCTGTTTGCAATGTTAATACGTGCATAGCATATTGTAAGTAGAATACTCATTATAAAGAGGTCACTATTTCAAGTAAATGGCTCAGAAATCAGTAAGAATATTTTTAACATGAGACATACTGTAAGATTTCCACCATTTCTTTGAGCCTTTTTCTTGCACTTGCTCTTATATTCTTTTCCGTTATAACATAACCTTAAGAAGTCATATTGCCTAATTTTGACCTAGAAACCATAATTCTAATAACATGATTCTATTTTTATTATTATTTTTATTGTTTATTATTATTATTAGTGTACTATTTTTCAGAACTTGTTATCCGTGCACCGCTAGATAATTAAAAAACTTTTTTTTTTACTTTTTTCCTGAACCAGACGTTGTCCATTGCCACTATATACTGTTTTTATCTCCTATTTGAAAAACGAGGGTTGAATTAATGAATTGTGTAATGTAAAAATTATTTAAAACTATGATGTTCCTAAAATCACATACCTTGTTAGGTTACACTATACTAAAATTTATTTTTATCTCCATAACTTTATTTAATTTGTAATAAAATCTGATTAAAAGCCCCCATTGTTTTAAAGCATTTTATTATTTTTTTAAATCGATAGCCGTTTAAAATTCTGATAGTATAGTATGCTATTTCATTTTGCTAGGCGTTGTAGCGTAATAATAATGTAGTTACATATTATCTATATTTATACTTGATTTTTGATCTTAGATTTTTACACAAATTTTATATCACGGTTATAATTAGTACTGCAAATTAATGATATAATTTTAAATCATATTTTTTTATATAAATAAAAATACAAGAGTAGAAAATCTATAAAATTATCCTTTGGTTGTTATAATATATAAATTGAAGAATGTCGAAAAAGAAAAGTAAAATTTATGAAATGTTTCCGAACATAATAAAGACTGTGTTAAATGAAATAAAATTTATTTCTCCATAATAAATATGAAAAAAACATATCATAATGCTAAATACAACTAATTTGAGATAAATATAAATACGTTTACTTTCTTTTCATATGCTCTGCTGCTATTTCTGACTCCAAACATCCGGCGTTTCTCGGCCAGTCACATATCTAAAGTAAGAAAAAAATAAATTAAAAAAGAGTAAGTAAAATAATATTTGTTAGGCTATGATTGTTTACTAAATTCTTGTAATTTTAAATTTATATCCATACCTGAAGTTTTATGTTAAAGTGCAACCAGAAAGGGCATCGACTTAGTTCTTTCACGCCCCACACGCAATAGTAGAACAAATTACAGAAAGTTTCGTGCGGCAATAACCAATGTACCTCGCGATCTACCGGACATCCATTTGGAAGGAATACGGTTATTGGACTGTCAGGTTTTACGATTTCTATTACCTCGAAAGTACTATTTTCTTTGTCATTAGGTGCTTGTACAGTTTCCGTAAGATTTTTTACTTCGACTTTTAAATTATCTAGATAAATCCGTTCACCGCATTCCACATTATCCCTCCAGTCACATTTTCTTTCGATAATATTATAGAAGAGACCCATTGGACAAGACATTTCGACAGCCTCGCCGTGGGTACATTGATAAAATTTGTTACACTCTCTGTGTGGTAGTAGCCTTTCAGTTTCATAGCCAACGTCTTGTATTTTATGACAACTAAAATCAATAGCAGCTGTGGCTGATATTAGAAACACAACAGTATAGAGACCTGTAAAATTATATGTAATATCATATACATAAAGTGGGATAGTGTAAATTATAAATTGTGTGCTTACTTTAATCCTAGAAACCATCGTTAATCACCATAAAAAATAGCGCTCATGTGCCAGTCTTAATAATTATTTTATATGGGACAATTTTATGTATTTTATGATTTTATGTTAAAATTATTTGAATTATTCATTTACTTTAACTTGTCATTAGTGGGCATTATAATTTATCTACCGTTAAGCCAGTTTTCATCGTGATAGTTATGTACTAACTATTCCTTTTTAAATATAAGTATAAATATATTCGACCAGTTAAACGTCTAAGAAGTTCAGAAATAAATGAAAAACAAACAATTTTTGTCTCAGAAATAATACTGTGTGTGTAAGCTCAACGCTAAGACATATTAGCAGAGAATGATTTAAAAAATAGATCAAGAAATGTACAATACCTTTCATAATTGCTTCTTGTGCTTTAATGCTAATACAGACCCACCAAGGGCTGTAGGCAATTTTATACCCGTAATTAGTCATTTTAATACTCTTAATCTTCATGTCATCCGTGATAAGTAAAAAAACTTTCATTGTTAGTTTATTGTATGCTCTTATCATTGCTATGTCTTTGTCATGAAGACATTATAAGTGAGAGATAGTAACCAATAATTATTCGCTTAATGTGGTAATAATATAAAAAAGACTTTCGAGTACTGGTCAATATGATTTCTAATATAAAAATTATAATAATATGCTTTAGAAATTATTAAACATATGCTGACAAAAAGCGTTTATTTGAAACAAGTTATTCTAAAGGAGTTTAAAAATTCATTAAAATTATCGTGATTGGTTGAATTATATACACAAATATCTCTGATACTAAAAGGTGTGTTATAGATAGCTCCCATAGGCATTGTACTAGCACGAAGAAGGCTAATTCTTTTTTTATTGTTATTATTCTGTAAATAGGCTATTACAATAAACTCGTATCTCCTTTATCAACAATGACCTAACCTCAATTTTACAAGATATCAATCTTGAAGCATGTTCACACAGAATGCTCTGGCTTCCAAATGTATGATAACTGCAACTCAGGAGTGCCGGCATAGCCACAAGTTCATATTGAGAGTAGTAGCTAATGAGGTGGGTTCTAAAAAACCCAACCATTAAGCAGACTCCTATACACATGAGGCCCTGGAAACGATCGCGGAATAAGGCAAGCGGTAAAACATTACCCCACGAAGGCAGTCAGAATCTGCAGTATAACAGTAGTGTATAATCTTTGCGCGCTGTAGCTAATATGAAAAGGTATAAGAAGTCGTAACATGTCTTTGAGGATATGACGACGAGTGGAATATGGTGCTGAAAAAACATCTAACGCTTTTTACTAACATCTAACGCCTCTTTGTTGTGGGCAGGTCTACACCAAGCCAGGCGACAAAAAAATAAAACAGTATTATACTTATATAGTCGCTGCATCAATAAAGAATAAAAATGAACTCAAAAGCTCACTTTATAGACTCTTAGTTATTAATTGTTATTGTATTTATTTGTTTAGTAGTTGTGTTTGTTTTTTTTTTTTATTTTTAAGACAAATATATTAAGCAAGCCAGCTTTCTTAATATATATAAGTTTTCGTCATAACTTTTCAATAAATTGTCAAGTAAACATTGCTGTCTCTCCAACAATCCTATCAAAGGATTTTTTCGCTGCTGTTCAGGGATTTCGATAATTAATTTCTTTTCTCGATATGTATCAGATATTATCAATATTATTAATTAATAAAAATAGTTTTAATATTACATTTTATCATCCCTACATTAGTTAAATAATGTTGAAGGCACTTAATCATTTTAATAATAATTAATTAAATAGCACCAAATTTATCAAATTACTTGTACTTTTTGCACATATTTATTATTTAAACATTTTTTATAACATCAGCAAAGTGATGTTCTGAATCGGACACAATTACCGCTTTGCAATCTTTTCATAATAGCGTTTGTAAAGATTATCAATCATTTAAGTGTTATACACTTCACTAATTGAAGATCTAAATTGTTTCACTAGAAACCTGAATTTTATAGACGAGTGTACTAAGAACTGCGCTATTACAGTACAATAATCCGTTTTTCACTTAGTTTATTAAATATGTACGATGTGTCAGACTGTAAACGGTATTGTTTATTATTTAACAAAATAGAAAAATATTTCGAATACAGGTTTTGTTGCATAAATGACTTAAACACATATTTTTCTTTTATATAATCCAAGAATTTAGCTTAATCTATGGTGTTTAATATTAAAAAAGAAATTATTGATATTGGTTTTCTAAGGTTGTCGTTATTAAAATCAATTAGTAACTTAAATACATTTATTGATAAAAAGTAGATTATATGATAAGTTAATACAAAATTTATATAATTAATGGTTAAAACAATAGCACAAATATTATTAATCTCTTCTTAAACCTACGTAAATTTTTGATTTTCATCAATCGTAATGTTCTTCGCAATCAGCTTTCCACGGCCAATCGCAAACCTGGGAGGAAAAAAAATATGTATAAAGTTATTTACACTGCTATTTATTTATATTTTTATTTAACTGTAAATATTACACTCGTATTTTTTGTACATTAAAAGATGCTCTTTAAAAATACTTGCGATATTTTTTAAGTAGAATTAAAACCATGCGTTTGCAAGTCAGACAAAATTAATGAAAAATTCAGTACCTGAAGCTTTTGGTTGAAATGCAACCAGAAAGGACAGCGCCTGAGTTCCCTTTCGCCCTTCACGCAGTAGTAAAACAAATTGCAGAACTTCTCGTGAGGCAACAACCAATGTATCTCGGGATCTACGGGGCATCCGTTCGGTAGTAATTCAATAATAGGCGAATCCGTATTCATCGTTTGTACCATATCCTCAGTGGTAACGTCATTTTCACTATCGTCATTCTTAAGTGTTGTTACTGGCTCCTTTTCCTTTTCCCCGTCTATTGGTTTAGGTTCTTCGGGAATGATCCGTTCTCCGCATACCACGTTACTTTTCCAATCACATCTCCTTTTGACAATACTATAGAACAATCCATTTGGACACGTCATCTGGACCGGCTGGCCGTTGGTACATTGGTAAAACTTGTTGCACTCCCTGTGTGGTAGTAACCTCTCTATTTCCCAGTTTACCTCTTGTATTTTAGGGCACAGGTTCAAGGCACTTGCTGTTGTGACAGCAGCCAAAAACACAATAGCGGCAAGAACTGTAACATTAAAAAATAAATTGATTAATGTTTAAATATTTTACTTTGTTGACTTAAAAAGAATATCGCATGTTATGTACCATCCATGATTTCCTGAGACACTTCTATTTCAATTGATGTTTACAAACAGTTGTTTGCTGTTTATATATACTACACTATTAGTCACACCAGTTTCGCATTTGATCATAACTGTTATTATCCTGATAAAATAACCATATGACGTGTTATTCCCCTACAATAATCTGTTTATGTTGGTGCTAATGTCTTTAAAGACAAAGCACGCTCTCATCTTTTATTGACATCTATTTATCGGATTACGCTCCTCAAATATCAATTTGTCAGAACTTTTCCCGGAACTGCATGATTTTTATGTAAAATATTTAGCTTTCACATTAATCATTTTTTAAAAGAAATTTATCCAACGTTATTAAATGAAAATTAACAGATGCAAAAATTCTATTCTTTGTTCCTTCCTTTTTCCTATAGTGTTTCTCTAATGTTTGCAAAACGTTAATTAGCACCAAATTTACGGACATTTTTTCATGGTTATCTTTTCGAGATCATAGTTTTTCGATACATTAATGAATTCTTTTATATGCTTTTTCAGAATAAACTAAATACTCGGATCCATATAAATATAGAGGTTTTTAATGGTCGTTGCGGCATCAAAATAACGCGTCCTGTAAACCCAGTGTTTAAATTGTATGGGAATAAAATAGAAGTTTTGACTACCTCCGTGACGCAGTGGTTAATCAATCGGCAACTTAAAAATAATTTGTGTGGATAAATAAAGTTAAAAAAATTTGAAATTTGTGTATCTGTTTTCTATTGTCTACCACGCACGCTACTTCTGCAGCGTTCTAAATTGGGCAGGCTTTGACTTTGGCTTTTTCGTGTTGCACATGCAGAGTACCGTATGCAATATTTTAATTACAAGCGAAATTTACTTTGAATTTAAAATAGCCCATCTAAACCGGATCTTCAATTCAAATTCAAAGTATACTTTATTCTATTAGATCTTCACGGGAGCTTTTTATCTGTCAAACGATTCTATTATTAGTAATTACCTTCTTAGTTGTACATATGCACAAGGATTTTTGGCTATTTCCTTTTTTATAGGTATTTTTGTTATTTTTAGGTTTTTCTTGTCGGAAATCATCTAGGACCTAGATCCACATAGGATCTATATTTTATGCTGTTACTACTTGGTTGGTCCTATTTCTGTTGCAAAGCATAACATGCATATATTTCCAACAAAAAAACGCTTTAGGATTATTGGGGTAAGAAGATGTAATATTGCATCTTGAGACTGGGTCTTTACACTTTTTACCCAAATAACTTCGAGTTTGACATGGCTACTTCAGGATATAGGCCTTGGAAGTTTCAACTATATTTTTTAATGATTTTTGCAGAATTTATTTAAAATTTATATATAGACTACACATTTACAATTTTTTAATAAGATTTTTTTGAAACATTGAAAAAAATACAATCGTTTGGTAATTTTTTGTTTAGCACGGCTATTCAATAAATGCTTGCACTTTTAACAGTATGTGAGGAAATAATATGATCTCTATACAAATAATGTAACATGTTAAAAATCATGTTATTGATAATGAAAAGAACGAGACTAATTTTACACAGCAACAAACAACTGTCGAATTTTCGTCAAGCGGATTAATGTATAATTGCGCAGTTAACAAAAGTTAACAAAACAGAAGTGTCAAAAATTACAGATAACCTATCACGTCTTTGCTACATAATTTAATTTTTTAATTCAGTTTAAAAAGTTTTATGTTTTTTAGCACAAAAGCTCGCTTTGTACTATAGTTCAATTCACTGTATGGTCTACACTTAAGTAAGCACCCACTGAGCTGACTTAGAAGACGTTTCCGCTAAGCATTGTATACAAGCAGTTTGAATGGTTCCATCGCCTATTGTCTCCGTCTGCATTCATACCTTAAAGAAAATACTTTGGGCAATATTTTTCTTAAAAACCCTTTTAAGGAACACTTTACTTTTTGTAATATTATTAGTTACAATTTTTGTGTTTTGTAAATTACAAGTTGACTAGTAAATTTAGCTAGTTATATTTACTTAACCACTAGTTAATTATGTAAATATCTTATATTATAACTTGTAACTCGCACAATAACTTGTGTTGCAAACGTTCAGAATTAATATTACTTATTTGCCATCTCATTATAAAATAAAAACACAAAAATACACACACGCATGTGTAATTTAACAACATGTTATTTGTTTGTAATGTATTGTTGTATATTATTGTAATATGCATTAATTTCTTGACATCGTACATATTTATCGAATATTTTTTATATATATGCTGTGTATTAATTGATATAAATGCCATAGCAATTTGTAAAAATTATGCCTGTCTATGTGCTGACACATCAAGCACAAATGACTTAACAGTTTTTATATATTTTTTTACAATAACAGCTGATCAGTCATATTTGTATATAAATTTGAGACATTATTTTATATTTGTTTATGGGAAAATCTCACAATAAAACAATATTTACACCCAAAAATAAATTTAATTAATTGATATCAGGAATGTTTTTTTTAAAAGAAAATAACAATTTACAGAATTGTGTGAAATACAGTTAGTTTTTATAGTATATGATTGTCGTCGTTTGATTGTTAGATTTACATTAATTTGGGCATCATCTGGCGACGGCTGGAAGCGTGTTTGTTGAAAGATTGGGCACAGCATCCGTAGTCAGGCAAGACACACACCTGCAACAACAAGAAAATATTAATAGCGATTTCACCACTAAGAAAAACTGTGTAATAATTAATTATAGCGCATTGTGCAATTATATTTGGTAATGAACTGGAGACTGTAAAAAAAATGATTTTGATAAACTAATGACAAAAGTTCTAAACAAGATGCTGTGGTTATCATTAACATCGGTAGTTAAT
This sequence comes from Pharmacophagus antenor, assembly GCA_018245475.1. Lineage (NCBI taxonomy): Eukaryota > Metazoa > Arthropoda > Insecta > Lepidoptera > Papilionidae > Pharmacophagus > Pharmacophagus antenor. The sequence goes on along the minus strand of DWQX01000179.1, from coordinate 34,474 downwards.
GATCGATAATCAAATTATAATGATAATTGTGTATCGGCACCGGACTTTTAACATTGGGTTTAAAGATTTTTTTGAAGCTTTCCTTTTCGATGCCATTAATATTTGATTCATTAATGAATCCTTATTAACTTATACTTAATTTTTAGGATAAAAAATGTGAAACCAATGTTACCATGAATAATAGTAGATTATAATGAGGTTATGGTGTTACGTGTTTCAATTAAATCGTAAAGGAAAGTTGTTTAATAGCACATATTTTACCTGAATTATTCTGTTGAAGTGTAACGATACGGGACACTCAGATAGAACTTTTTCACCGCCCACACAGTAATAAAATTGGTTACATTCACTTTCGTGAGGTAGGAGCCAGTGGACGGATGAGTTTCTTGGGCATCCATTATCCAAGGCCTCAGGTTCGGGAAGTACGTTCTGCCCCGGATCACAATTATTTACAGGTTCGTCGTCATCACCACCGCTGTCACCACCGCTGTCACTACCTTCGCCATCTCCATTGTCATTGTCATTATCGTCCTCTTTGCTATTTTGTGACTCATCGGGAATATTCCTATCACCGCAATTGACGTTTTCTTGCCAGTCACATTGCAACCGCTCAAGATTGAAAAAAAGGCCTGGCGGGCACAGCTTTTCTACAGGCTGACCGTAGGCACATTTATAGAATTTATCGCAGTCTTCGTGTTCTAAGAGGAGCTCTATCTCCCAATTTTGTTCCTGCTCTTTTGGGCATTGATTCGCCGCGTTGGCTGCGACAACCGCAACAGCAAAGAGAAGTCCCAGTACTGTAGAAATAAAGTTTTACTTTGTCTGTTATATCTTAAAAGTATTAATAAACCTTAATGCTTGTGTAAAATGTATGTGTACAATGTTAGGCCTCGTTCGACATCGACAATAAAATATCTTATTGGAACGAAATGCGTTCTAGATTCAAAACAATAAATATATTACAAGATTATAACTTACGTACCCTGCATTATGGACTAGAAGTGATAAATGCAAATATGCAATTGTGTAAAGTTAGGAAGATTTATACTACACTAGCTGTAATCTTTTCACGGAAAAGATCTAATCTGATATATATCTTCGATCAAAAGTTATACCGACTAAGATTAAATTAATATAAACTGATGATCTTATTGATTATATGGAAAGATATAATTACATTTTATCAAGTGTTGACAATAAATTGTGAACTATACACAATATTAAGCAATATGTACCTAAGAACTTATTGGTAGTTTGTTATCAAACCAACAATAAAACAATGCCCGCACAAAATTGTGGAAATACTTTATTACATAGTATATTTCCATTCTAACACATATTTTAACCCTATCTCTGTAATGCTTATTTATTTTTTAATTTATCTATTTTTCTTATGTTATAATGTATCATATCAACGCAAAGTCGATGAAAAAATTACGAAATAATTTTTTTTTCTTCCTAATCTCAATCAGAAAGATGTTTAGTTTTAATTTAATGATTAAATTTTTTTCTTAGCAATGTTGTTCATCTATAAGTAAGTGTTGTATCTACTACCTACATATTGTAATTGGCATGTTCAATTGTATAAACTTGTAATTTTTTAATACAAAATTAGGATAAATTATCCCGAAAAAAAGTAACATCTCGGTGCTATAAAATGTATTTTAGTATTTATTTTCCAAGCCAATCAGCTATTACTATATCAATTTTTTTTAAATGTCTTTAGTTTGAGTGATACGGCTAAAATTTGACATAAATTATTAAAAATTCTTGTTCCGGTTTCTATATCGTTTATACCATTTTTTAGTTTCTATATTTATAATGGTTAGATTACAGAAGAAATTGCAATTCAATGTGAAAATACAATATTTTCATAGTATATATTATATGTATAGATAGATGTATGCTTTTTGTCATGTATAAACAAAATATCATATGATAATTCAAATTAAAAATCAACACATTCTCTATGTAATTAGGCCTCATAGGCATTTTAAAATGGTCTTCGTTTACTTCTGATAAGTTTTTTAAAACTGGAGAGTAACGGCATATTCAGAATATATTTTGAAAGTCTATGAAAGAGTATGCTCAACTTATTATTGATATTTGTTTTAATGCGATAATCTTTTAGGTCACTTATCAAATATATTGTGGTAATATATTTATTAAGTACCTATATGTTACTTTGTAAATGTCCTTCTTTTTACCATATTGAGGGAGATACTAAGCTTGTTAGAGAGATGTAGGTCGGGGACTATAGGGTGCGTTTTGGCACAGATTTCGCAGCCCGGCGCCCGACTGTCCGGCGTCCTCCCCATGGAGCATGGAAATTGTTCCCAGTTCACTCAGAGGCACACGACGCTCGCACGTATACGCGATAGTTCTAAAAAATACTCAATATTAACTATAGGCAAGTGATAACTAAATAAACATTATTCAACAATGGAAATGAATTTAAAATTAATTCTTTTTCTCACGGTGGTCATTCAAACAATCGACAAGTGTAAAACTTCGACGAATAACGCACAAAATTTGGACACAATTAAAAAAAGTCTCGAAGAACACCAAAAAGAGTTAACTGCTGCAAAAAATAAAACAAAAGTAATTCCAAAGGAAATAACTAATGTGGTGAAAGTTAAGTTAAAATCGGCGGTGCCCATGCAAAATGTTAATGAAAAACCTAAAATGATTTCGGTCAAGCAGTACGTATTTATAATTAATAATAGTTTAAAATTTAGCTTTAATTTTTTTTTGTAACTTGACAAAACACAATGTAAATAGTTGAAAGTATTCTTCATAATAATTATATTTTAACATTTATTTAAAATATGGTAAAATCCAACGTTTTTTTATACTGGTTCATAAAAAAAGTATGTCATAAGTTTAACGTGTTCTGCCAGTGTGTACACCGTCGTTATTTGAATCGTGAACTTTCTTTGCAGTATTATAAAAATCAAATCCGTTTTTCTGTCAACTCTTTGTTTGCTTTTAGGATTTGCGAGTAATTCACAAGTTAAATAAATAATATCACTTTATACTGGCGCGTTTTAAAGTTAAGATTTAATATTATATAATAAGCTGTAGTAAAGTCATGAGCTCATAATGTAATATTTAAATATCTGATATTATAAAAACATAAATTAATCAATCACTTGTTCTATACTTGCATTTAAATTGCTAGGGCGACTTAAAATTTAATGAACTAGGTATTTATTTATTTATGTAACAACCTATAGGCTGATAATGTTCCAGATATTTCAGTTGAACTATAGCCTTTTCCTTTAGGATTGTCCAGAAACTATTTTTCTCTATTTCTCGTAGTTGTAGATTTTATTATCAACACTCACTCACAGTATTTTAAACACGTTGGATGCCACAAGGGTCACTGGTAACCAACAATTTGATATCACGATAGATGTAAATTCATTCAACTTATGCTTTACTATAGTAGAGTTTAAATTTATAAAAATATCATTTTTTACATATTTAAGATATCATGTAAAACAGCTTTTTTTCTTTATTTCTTTTCTACATTTAATTAATTTTGTAAACCAAAGAAAAAATTGACTTTCATAAATTTATCTATACCAAAATTTTTAAATTATTTATTTTTGATTAGGCTACAAGAATGGGCTAAAGAAATATCAGACAAACTTTTAGATCATGAGAATCAGATAGTAAGGCGAGATTTGCTAGTAAAAGGCTATAAGGATCTAAGAAGTGAGCGTCGCAATGGCTCTGAAATCGTGGAACAGGCTGCTGGATCTTTAAAGGATCTCCTCTCCAGACGTGCAAAAGCCGCCGAAGCAATTATGCAGAAAGCGGAAGAACTATCTAAAAAGAAATTTAGTCCTCCTCCACATTACACATACACGCTTAGTAACGTGAGTCATGTCCAAATGTTATATTCTGTAGCAAGGTATTTTTTAATAAAATTACATTAACTTTACTATTATTTATCCACATTATTTTGACTTATTTACAATAAACAATTCTTATTTAATAAATTTATGTAGTAAGGAGAAAGCCATTGTCTTCGCAAGGTCTTGGAAAATTATGTATCGTGTAATATTTTTTAGTACAGTCTGAATACAAAATGATCTACACATTAAATATTTTCTACATAATACAAACCTTTTTAAACTTTTTTTTTTACATCACATTCGTAAATTAAATATATAAAACCTGTAGAGGTACTCGTCGCTTTAAAAAATGATCGGCTATGTACTGAAAGGCTTACATTAAAACTGATTTTGATGTTAAAAACCTGGCATATTTTTTAAAGCATCTATTAAGTTGGTTGATTTCGACTTTATTTTTTACTACACTTAACATTCCGTATAATTTCAAAGGATCTAAACCAATGGAAAAAAGAGGATACTGAGTGGAAGGAGGATCGACGCAACTTCACATTTCCTTTAAATTGTAGGAATCTAAATAAAGTTAAGTTAGATGAAAGTATACATTTCGACGCAGAAGTTTCTTTGGACACTACCAGTGTTCACGTAGCTATAGAAGTTTTTGATTGTGGTAAGTTGAGTTATGAAGAAGAAGATAAAGTTATAGTTGCAACACCAACGGAACAGCAGTTACGGTACTTGTATTAGATTGAGGATTAGCTCTTTCCCTAAAGATATAACTAAAATTGGTGTTAGTAATAGAATAGTCTTAATAATTAGAATAGTTTCAGAGTCTGATATCACTATATGTAAATAGTTTAGCTCAACTTCGGCGAAACACTGAACATTTATAAAATATTATCAGAAATTCGCATTCACCCTGGGTCACGCCGGATCGTGCCGGATCGTGCGCTGTTAGTGCAAAACACCGCAAATTCATTTAATTATAAAAGAGCTTTCCACTTCACTCTACGGGGGTAACAATGGTTACCATGAACTACACAACTACAACTTTACCTATATGTGCGTGTTTTGTGTTTACGTAATATCATATATGCGGGCTTCATCAGATAGTTATACATCTAACAACAAAAGAATTGCATGTTCAAAAACCTAATCTAATTCAAATTATTAAGATATAACAGTTTACACTTCCTCTTACAATTTACACGTGCTCTGAGGAATATATAATTAATGTCTAGCACATATTGAGTTAGTTTCCCTAGAAAACCGTCTAAGAAAATACTACTTCTGCGTCTATTGTTGCCTCTATGCCATAGTTTGAAATCATTACGGTATTCTAATTTGTATGTATATCGTGGCCGCCTTCCTATGTATCATGGCAAAGAGGGTAATGAAGTTCTATAAATATTTTTATTGCAATTCATTGCTATAATGTTATGTTGCTTATTGTATAAATAATATCAAAGATAAAATACAAGTATTATTGGAATGTTGCAGATCCAAAAGTCCTGGAACACCTACATTGGTCTGAAGGCTTAATAACAACTTTTAAAGAAAACTATGCCCAAGATGCTTCTCTTGATTTTCAATACATGTGTAGCGCCAAAGGATTTTTAAGACACTATCCTGGTAATATATTATTTAATAATCGAATATAGGAAAATAAGTTTGCTATTTTCAAATTACCTATACAGGTTTCGTTCAAAAATACTACTCCTTGACCATAAGTTATAGCGATATTAATATAAACACGAATAATTAATTCATTATTGGCTATCATCATAAATTGTCGAATCATTAACAAATTTTTCTATGTTAAATTTCATTAATTCTTATATTTACTCGGCTATATATTAAAAAAAGTTTTTCACAAAAATCTAACCCACTATAAATAGAAACTGAAAAACCAGTCAACAAAAATTATCGACCAGTGCAAAATCTATCTCTTCAATTTTCCCGCATTTGAAGATTTATTTCTTTTGTACTATATTTATTTGCTTTCACGGGTTGTTTTAAGAGATATGGAATGATGTCCACAAAAACCGTAGGTATTTTTTTTCCAATTTTTAAAGGACTACTTTCGTTGTAAACTCTTAACTTTAAAACAGAATCATGAATATTGAACAACTTCATAAGAAAGTCATTAATAAAAAGGGGATAGAAAAAAATTTTTGGTCTAAACCTTTCCTGATCTTTCTAGTCTAACCTGACCCATTATTTTGCAGCCGCACTGTGGGATAGCATGTTTAAACTTAAACTAGACGTAGAGGATATTTATGACTGTCGCTTACGCCCTTGGTATGTCAGCGCTAGTGGGGCACCGCGGGACATACTTATCCTCCTGGACGCATCGGGTTCCATGAAAAACTCCTCGAATCTGGTTAGTTCAATTAGTAAAAATAAAGTTTTTTAACCGTTGGCCGTACAATCTATCATAATGACATTCATGCCCAAGCGATTGGGAAAGAAACACAATACCGCGATTCCAAAGAACTCACTCGTGATGGTTTTGACTAGTCCTGTTTACTTTTATTCATGTTTGAGTTAAAATCGTCATTACAAGTCAGACATTTCAAACTACGTTAAGATATTAAAAGCTATATTTAAAGATTTACATTATAGATGATGAAATAAAGATTTTTTTGTATAGGCATTATAATTACGTAATTGTATTATGAAACTGTTTTCGACCGTTTCTTTTCATTTATATTTTTTTACATTTTTTACTAATAGAAACAATTTTATTTATTCAGTTAGTCGCAGAACAACTGACATTGGGTCTTCTCAGTGCTCTGACCGATGACGATCAGGTGAACGTTCTACGGTTTAATGTAACCGTACGATCGCCTATCACTTGTTTTAACGACAAACTCGTTTCGGTATGTATTGAGATATTACTTATAGAGTTATATAATAAAATGTGTATCCGAATAAAAATATATTCATACTTAGACTTTATTATTACCCACCCGATCTTTCGACTTACTGAAAATATATGTTCAATTTATTTTAAAGTATAATAAGCGCAGATAAAAAAAACGACAAACTGCGAAGAAACCAATAAAAAATAAGGTAAAAAAGTTATTTATTAATTTTAACTTACGTCAATTTTTTTTAGTAGTTGTTAGTAATAACTAGTGGTATCAGTGTTAACAGAGACTGCAAATGCAAAACTTTTTCGGTTTTGGAGACCTCTGTAGAATATAAATTTAGTAACTACCGGACTCTTCAATCTATCATTAACGAAACATACAATTTTGTGCATAAAGGCATCGGTGTGTCGTTTTATTAACATCCTAAACCTTATTGTTACTGGTAGACTTCCTATACACCTCATAGCTATTTTATATGGAAATAGTATATTATTGTAGGCGAATCACGTAAATTCAGCTGCTATTATGGCAGCTCTGGGTCACATTAAAATGTGGAACGAGACTTGGATGGGTGATGTTCTGGAATATTCTGTACGACTTCTACAGAAGCAGAGGGGGACTTTAGATCGACCTCCTTCTTGCCAGCAAGCAATTGTATTACTTACCGATAGCCTTTATGGCAATTACACTCAACTGCTCAACCATTTGGACCCTGAAGGACGTATAAGGTAATTCATTCGTTCACTATTTAAACCAAAAATGTAATATTGAATTTGTTAACTTCAATCAAACTAACTTTCCAACATGTAACTTAGTTTGTCTCAAATACTAAACTTGAAAATGTTAATAATAGATAAGCCTATCAGCAAATAAGAGATTTAAACCTTTTCACGAAGGTTTGCTATTGCGATTGTAAACTGCTTTATTTATGCTCTAGGTAATGATTCCATTACTTATTAGATTGTTCGTCATGTGGCTACACGACCAGTACGGCTTACGAGATGATACAAGAAGTTACGGGGAATTCCTAAGTTGCGCACGGGATGGTTACTTCGCGGAGTTGATTACACCTTCCGACGTTACGGAACAGGTGATGAAGATTTTGCGGGTGCTGGAGAGACCACTGGTCGGACAGAGGAAAGATCGTCTCACTGTTTACAGTGATGTCTACGCTCGTGTAGAAGTAAGTTATTAGATAAGTTGGCTTCGCGAAAGAAGTATGTTGTAGCTGTAACTGTAGCATCAATATTGTCCTCACTATATATTCCACTGTTGTTAATAAGTTACTCATTAACGCCAGTTAGCTCGATCTCTGGCTTTTTGCATTCAGTTTCCGGCAAGTCTTGCACAGATCGTAACTTCTTCTAGTCGATGGGCATGTAGATCAAGATATAACTTCACCGAATGGAATAATGAACCTGTTTCATTGACCGACATTTAATAAGGATACTTGCAAGTAATGTAAATGAATTTTTACTTTTACTTCTCCTGTCTATTGACCTTTAACAGGATCCTAGAAGAAGTGAATATTATTGGAAACAGAAAGAAAACGCCGAACAAGTTTACAGATACAAGGAGCTTCGCAAGAATAAGGCAAAATTGCTTAACCAATCTCAATTGTATCACGACTATTTGAGACAGTTGAGTCTGGTGAGTTTTACTTATTTTATAAACGTTTCCCGGCCATTTTAACTCCACTAATTCAGTGTTCATAATTTAATCCCCTATGTTTTTTCCCTTTATCATCTCGTTCATTACATTTTACACGGTTATTGAGATGATTCAAACAATCATTTGTGTTTCGAGGAAAATCATTGTTAATTGGAATTGAAATTTGTGATAGTACTTATTTATTTAGAAAATTTAGAGGAAAGACCAAATTTTGTCGGAACCAATAAATGCTCATAGATTACCGTACGAGCACATAGTTAATTATAAGATGTAAATATATTTCAGGATGGATACGGTTACTATTATGAAGGCGAAGACATTAACTATCGACTGCAAATCAGTGTCTCCGTTCCAATATTTGATCACACTACTATAGAGGTTAGTAAATATTAACAAAAAACATTTGATTTCTTCTCAGCCCTTTAATTTGTTCTGCCTATTTACTGACTCAAAACGCATTTTTATTTAATTAAATTTTGTTTACTACATAGCGATGAAAGTGACAGCAAAAATATCATAATTCTGAGATTTTTAAAACTACATATATTCAATATTCCCTAATAAAAATATCGGATAAGTAGAATAGGTAAATATTTGAATTATTAATAACAAGTCATCAAAGTCACTGCTTTTTGTTTTGTTCGAGAAGAATGGCGAAGATATCACATGTTACACATTTACATTTCTAATATAACGAAAACTAGTTACAAATTCGCCATCATCGTCTTGTAATAACATAAATCTGAGTAAAAACACAATTTGTATCAAAAAACTTTAATAGAGTGCGCTTTCTTTATTCCAGAATATAACAATAAAACTGGACGAGGTGAGTGCAGCAAATATTTATTAGATAATAAAAAAAAACTTGTCTATATGTATTTTGATTAATACTTAAAAAATTTTTGCAACAAAATAAGGCGAGCATAACGTACAAGACAGTAAGTGATGATACGTTTGCTCTTGACAATAAGGTGTTAATAAGTTTATAAAGCACCCCATTACATCAAAACCTTGAGAGAAATGTCCCAACACTTTTAACTTTTTGTGTCTCACAAATTTATTTCTCAACAATTTTACCCCATATATTTCACAAGCTTTAGCTTCTAGCGTACTATTAAAATGGAAATGGGACATAATATCTAATTATTTCTAATAAATTATGTGGTCATTCATAATTGATATTTTTTAAATTAGAATCACTATAATAATTTCCTTTTTTGTTTTCATGATCGAAGGAAAAATTACGGAATTCAACGAGAACGGTAAGCACATAGGAGTACATTATATAAAATTGTACGTGTATATTACGTGTTCCATTTGATGCTTTTTATGTTTCATCAGTAATTTTGCTACGAATAAATAGTTATACATAGCCCATATAACATTACAGTTTATTTTGTATAACTCAAAGCAATTATAATATAATCTGAAGACGTACATATGCTTGGAATAATTATTAGAATAATTGCTTTAGAATACTGTTTTTTTCTTCGTGGCGAGGTGAAATGTTAAAGTATTATAAAATAGGTACACCACACTATTATTTTAAATGATACAGTTCTTGTCAAGGATTTGTTATAATGTCATTCATAATATTCTTGAAATAGAAAATAATATTAGCAGACGCTTCAGTAAAGGTTATTTTTCACGAGTTTATTTATTTAATGTTATTACAGTATCCTGTGAATAGACTCCTAGGCGTTGCCGGTGTTGACATACCAATCGATCATCTGAAGCTTTACGTCCCTTACTACCAGGTGTGTTTTGTCGTTTTCTTTTAAATACATTTATTGTCGTATTAACACATTGATTAAATCATACCTTTTTGGTTTCTTTGAAAATTACTTAAGAGACTAAAAATTATCTACATTTAGATTGCCAGTCACTAAGAAAACTAATGCGATTTCTTTTTATTTAACTTAACAATAATGGATTATATGAATCTACTACTCCTAACTTTTTAGATAAAAATCGTATGTGAAGGGTTAATCTTTTTAGTATTTCTATCTAACACGGTGATAGTGTGACTTAATTCACAAATGATAAATGAATATTTTTTTAGGTTGCCTGAAAATCATAAGCGTCATATTAAGATATTCAATGCACCAGGTTATTAAGTTTTATATTACCCGTATGTATGTATATATTATACAAAAGACAAAGGAATAAAACGTAGACTCACTATCTATAGTGTATACGTATACATAACAGATTAAGGCGAAATTACTGATATTAAAAAACGATTCATTACGGTCGATCGATAAGAACAAAGAAATAGGATAAGATCACGAAAGAGCTATCGGTTAACCGGAGATCAGTGATCCTATGCAATAGCTTCGACCTTGATACGTTTATGATAATTGCAGGCAAAAAAATTTATTTTTCCTAGTATAGATGTCTGGTCATATCGTTTGGAGTGCTTTGATAAGCAAAATGAAGGACGAATTCTCGAACATTTCTGACTACATAGATTACTAATGTGATACAGTTATGATGTACCAACTATATACATGAAAGCAATACAATGAAAACGTCATATTCAACTCTAGATTTACGGACATATTTTCATGTTTTTTTTTCAAGTCCTTAGTAATTTTGTACACTATTGTATTTTTATTTTTCTTGTTTTATAAAAAAAGTATCAAGCGATGTTGCCAGAAGCAGTACATAAATAGTATAAAAGTCGAACGCTTATTTATATACAGATATACTTCCTATCAAACGTTGTTCCGTCAAAATGTCGGGTCTCGTAAATCTAGTGTTAATTATAAATACCACCTATAGGTAATTTTAAAAGTTAAAAATATGCTCCGCAAACATCTTTAACATCACATCCTTTTCATCCATTTTTAATCACTTATATCTCTTTTATTGATCTCCGTTCGCCATCTTCTCTACCCAGATTTGTCCCCATTTTTTTGCAACTACATCCTTCACTATCTTCCTTGCCCTTCCTTTTCTCCCATGCCCCAGTAACAAAAACTTTTCTCTTAAAATAGAAGGCAAGGTGTACTTATAAGTATAAAAAAATGGACCAATATTTGTAATTTAGACACTGATTTCTTCTAGCTGGGAGCTGGTGGTTCGTTCATGCTTTTAGATCACCGAGGAAGTATCGTTCTTCACGATAACAATAAACCAGTGGTAAGTCTTCGCTGTGGAATTTCTGTGTACAATGAGAGACCACCATAACCATCATCGCGGCTCTTACTATCGAGAGATTTAGTGCTAAGATTTTAAATAAACAAAAAATAAATATAACTCGATGTATTTATTGGGTAGAATGAACAAAGTAATGAAAGTCATAAATCACCACAAATATTTTTTTAATTTACTTTTTTTTCCAAACTATCAAAGATATTTTAGTACTTTTTATACATTAAAACAATATCTAAAAATAAATCCAATAACACTAATCCTACCAACAGTTTGATGGTGATATACTAAAGCCTGGGTACCGCACTGTGGACTTTTTAGATATGGAACAATCAGCGGCTGACCATTTACCACGAGAGTATCCTAAAGAGTGGCTCGAGGTAAGGACAGAATTCTTTTCATTTACTAAAATACACTTTTTAGGTAAATAACGTCGACAAAAAGTATATAATTTTTTCTATGGTTTTACACTTAGCTTCGATTTTACCTGATGTTGAGTAACAATGACGCCTTAGATGGTGAAGCGTCTTCGTCCAGAAAACATCTGGCTCTCACATGTATGCATTCCCGGAACTCAGGAATGCTGTTATGCCGGCAGTTTGACATTAAGCTTGGAAGTTAGCCAGGCGAGTTTTGAAAAACCCTACCTCCATTCAGAGTTCACTACGTCTGTGATTCGGTAATCCAACCCGGGATCTCCGTGTTACAAGGCAAGAGGGTAAAGCATTGCGCATCGGACGCAGCCAAAAAAAATTAAACATGATGTTTCTAGAGTAAGACATTTTATTAAACTTTTATGAAATAACATTCGGCAAGACAAAATCTAAATATTTTTAAATGTTTCTTTTATAATGTAAACATTATTTATAATTTTTATTTATATATCTCTCTTAATTTGTTCAAAAATGTGACTTAGTGACTATTATTACAATTGTTAGATTATTGTCATAGAAAACGATATTAGCTATTATTAAATGTTATACATTTAAAACATATGTAAACACTGATAAACAGGCGACGGCATATTGAAAATCTGAACTTGTTAGTTTTATCGATAAAGTAAATTGATTTCGTAGATTATCTGATTAAAAATACTATTATTTTTTACGGACAAAAGAATGTACAATTGAAGTAATGTTTCACATTTTCACTGCATGCCTAAGATACTTAATATTTACTGCGGACGCTTTTGTTTACAAATCAAAATCGTGATTATTCTATGACAATTGTGATAATCCTTTCAACCCAAAGCAATGCTTGTTTTACATGAATTATAGCTAAACATTTTCATGTGACTCACACGGAGATATCTCCTTATATATATTTCCTTTTTTTATTATGTTGTCTATGCACAAAAAACCCCTCGGAGGTCGCGCTCATTATATTATCAATAAAATTTGTTGTGTTCGTATGATTTTCTTTTCAGTTTCGAAAAACGTTGATCATCGACCAGTCCGTGGGTAACAGAACTATGCACAGTAAGTATATATACGACGAAGGGATGCGTGGAATATTGGAGATGCGCGAATACCACTGGAGACGTGTATTGAACCACTACACAGCCGTAGTCGTGCTTCCGAGACGTGAGAGTCGCCGTGCGGTACCTAATGTCAGGCGATTCACTCAGCAACTTGCAAAGGAAGCCTATAAGACATTGTCGGAAACGGATTTCTCTGTACACCCGGACTGGTAATGTCTTGAACACTAACTTTATTAAAATCAAAGTCAATTTCACCATTCAAGAAAAAAATATGTACTGGTGGATACTCACTAATAATAGATATACTTAAATCTAGCAATAAATTAATTTCTTCTTAACAATTTTATTTTATTTTTTTGTCAATTAAAATGAAAAAAATCACTTTTTTAATTATAACATAGTTTAAGAAAAATATACATTGGGCACAACACAGGGAAAGTGAAAAAATAGAATTGGTATATAATATTATTCCGTTTTCATTTATTTACACATTTTAACATTATATTTATTGTTTAAAGTTCATAACAATTAATTTTTAAGGTTATACTGTAGACATGTGGAGCCACAGCTTGAAACGCAAAAGGACGAAATCCTTTACTTTGTAAAGCGCCGCAAGAACGAGCCAAACTTCCAGATGCAAAATCTTAGACATATCTTTTCTCCGATTCAGCCGACTCTACAGGACAAACCTTATCGTTGTGAGTTTTATTACAATGATATATGTTATTTATACTATCTGAAACAATTGCATCTCTTTTACACGACTTATAACTTGCACGGGCAAATTATAACTACTAATTCAAAGTAATAACTTCAATGGCATAAAATAAAGAAAACGGTTTAAGTGTCATTGTTAAATCCGATGGCAAGCCATTTTTTTCAGTTAGTAGTAAACGATACGTTTGCTCATAACAATGAGGACAAGTTTCGTCATGCTTGTGGTGACTGGATGTTCTGCTGACTGCCATTATAGTTTGTAACTTTTGTAGTAAATGTCTTTATGCCTCGAACACTGAGACTTTGGTTATTTACAATATAACTTATAACACTAGTAGTGTCAATACGTCAATTCTTAAACCTCGTTACACCCGTAACATTTTAGCGTACTTTATATCAAAACACAGTTGCGTTTGCACTCTACTAGTGAATCTACACTCCAGCAATCCATTGCGAGATCTAGACGAAATAAAAGGCATGGTTAATTATTGATGTATATATTCATAATAGGCAACGAAGAACTAATGGCACGAATATCGGAAGAGGCGATAGCCACTGCACAGTGGTCAGAAATCGACGAGGATGCTGATTGTTCTACGTGTCAACTAGGATCCGTGATCGCCTTCTTCGCCAGTGGTAAAACAATTTACCAATTTTTATCAGCCTCCACGAGAGGATTTATTACAATCTTGACCACTTTCTTAACGCAGTGATGTTAAGCATGTGCTTAACATGCCTTGATGTTCTAATCAACTCACGTGTGACGCGTAAGTAGCTATGTAACTGTAATATAATTATAGTCAATTGATCTCATCTAAGCTTTATAATCCATGCAAAAACTGTTGGCGGCGACTAATAAAGTACAAAAGTTTAAACATCGATTTTATTTTCAATTTATCGGTCGTGAATCTTCGCTTTTTAGCCACAGATAATGATCCAATTCTTATCGATACTACTACATTGAAACAGTACTTAAAATAACTACAGTTTTAGCTTGCAAAAATTAAAAAACTATTATTGAAACACTTCTTTTACTCTTCATTAATTTAAAATAAAAAATATATATTTACAATGGTTTTTATATCCTATTATGTTTACATAATATTGTGAAAATAATAGGGTAACGAGTATTAACATCGTATATTGCAGATCTTGTCATGTTTTTATCTTATTAAAAAAAAGATAGCTCAGAGCAATAAAATTAATTGCTTCCGGCATAGTGGCGTAACCACTTGCTTTGTAACACGGATTTTACTGGTTTGTCTCCGGTGCCACATTATAAGTGCAGTTTGGATACTGGTTAATCTCAATGTCAATCTGCTGCCATAACAATATTCTTGAATTCCGGCAATGATACCAAAGCATGAGTTTCCTTTCCGTACACTCTTCACCATCTATGGCCTCATTGTCCCTTAGTAACAAATGAATTTGCTATCGATTGTTAGCCAACTACCGATATAAGAAGACGATGTGAAAGTGATTTAATTTGCTAGCTCAATGACGATAAAAAGAAAAAGAAGAGATCTTTTAATTAGAGAGCGGGTTCACGCGCTGGCAGTACTACGAGGCGACTAGTCCCCACGCGGTGCCGCCGGCGGGCTGGGCGTGGGCGGGCGGCGCCACGGAGCCATGGTTCGTGCGCGCTGCCGCGAGCGCACCCGCTCTCACTATACACGCTCCCGTCGCACCCGTACGACGCATGCGCAACACCGACGCACCTCAGCCCCAAGTAAAGTTTCTGTACACAAAAAAAAAGTTCTACGTTATAATTATTAACTCGTTCATCGCTGCGCCGCCTTACTTGAGTGACGGCTATGCTTCCGTAGAAACCACGTCATTTAAATTGTACAAGAAGAGCGTCATTTGAGTGACGCTTTTCCTGTTCAATTTAACTAACATTTTCAGTTGCATTTTGAAAACAAATTTGATGGAATTAGCTCTAACGTATAAATATATTACATACACAATAAAAATGTCAAAAATATGCAATAAGCGTTTCATGGAAACGTTTAATTATCCTGGTTTTTAGTTATGAGCTTTTGATATTCAGTAACAAACTTCTTATTGATAAACCTGTTTAGAAACTAAACACTTACATGGGTGAAATGCTCTGTAAATGCAGATAGTCAATAATACGCGGACTTACTCGGGTTACAGACTTAGCATTTCCGCTTATTTCTCCGCTTTCGTTGTGATGCGCTAACAATAAAATTTGAACCCGCGAGAAAGTCAACAGAATCACGCATACCGCCGAGCCTATCAAAAAGCCATCTTTAGACTGTGTGATTTGTTCAAATATCTTGTGGGGTTTTTTAAATAATGACTAATAAGCTTTTTATTGACTAGTGCGATTTACCATAACAGGCCGTATCTACACTTACCATTAGGCGGGATCGTACTCAAGCCCTAGCCTGTGTAACTGGAATCATCTACATTATTTTCGAAATGAGTATGAACAGTTACATATAATTTTTACAATAAGAATAGTTCCATTAATGCATCTTTTCAAGTACTTATACTGTCTGACACAAAATGTGTAAGTTGATTACTTATATTTTTGTTTAACAAATAAATATTAAAAAGTCATAAAAATAAAATATTTTTGCTAATATATATTCTTTGTATTTAATATTAGTCGTAATTTGAAACCTATGTGATTACGAAATTCTCATGAAAAGAATGAACCTAATTGCATCATATACTCAGTTGCAATGTAGATTTAGTTTACTAATAGTAGTATGATTTAATGCAGGTAAGCGAACACCAAAAGTGGCTGACGGCAGCTAGAGTCCTTGACTACCCTGGTAAGGGTATGATCGGAGTCGCTGGCTTTCATTTCTACCCGAGACATCTCGACGACTTTCTTAAAACTGTTACCAACATTCATGTAAGTATTTTTCAAATATAACGATGCGGCTAGACTAGGAGAACAGACCACTTACTTATAACAAATTTTAACATTTCATACATTGGATATGAGATGAAATACTGTGTGACTAAAGGAAACACGGTTTTTAATTGTAGTTAAACTTATTAAGCTTTTGCGGGTGACGCCTGTCGACGGGCAGTAGACAAGTTATGAACGAGAGCTCTTGTACTGTGTATGTAATGCGTAAGTTGAACAATTAAAACTTTTGAAGACATTGTCGGTTGTTATAATATATAAATCTACTATGTCGATCTACAAATGTATGCCCAAGTAAATGCTGCGAATATTAATGATGGCGTTGATCTAATAAACGGTGATCTTGCTCGGATTCTTGACTGGAGCAACAAATTTGGTATTAATATCAACTCATCAAAATGTCAGGCCATAATCATAGGAAGTTCGACATCTGTCGCAATTAAACAAAGACTCTTTGTCCCCTATTATATTAAATAACTCTATAATCCCTTATTCGTCGTCTGTCAAAGACCTGGGATTATATATACATAGATAACACGCTGAGCCGGCACATCCATGTTACTGAGTTAAGTAAAAAGGTGACTAATAGTTTGCGCTATTTGTATCGTCTTAAAAAATCTTCCCTTTCAATACCAAAGTGTTGCTAATACAGGCTTTGATTATCCCTTTGCTGCATTACGCCGATGACTGCTACGCCGATGCTCCACAATACCTTCTTAGCAAATTGGATCGTCTTTTCAATAACTGCATTCACTTCATTTTCGGCTTACGCAAGTATGACCATATTTCTTCTTACCGCTCTGAACTCAAATGGCTTACTCTCAGTAACCGCAGATCTTACAGAACACTTTGTACATTGTTTTCTATCTTACACGATCCATTTACCCTCGAGTACTTAAAATGCAAATTTAAATACCAAGGTAACTCTCATGAGCGTGTCCTTCGATCTTCTGTTACGTCCAATGTTCATATACCTTTCTGCAAAACTATCTTCCTTTACATCTTCTTGTTAGGCTATGGAACGGACTACAGGCAAAGTAACGGGAAGCTGTGACTAAGCCATCTTTTAAACGTATGCTCTGGGACCATTTCTTAATGGAATAACCTATCTTTTCATTATCACCCTTCTTTTTCCCTTCCTTTATTTTTATTTTCTTTTCTTCTTAGTGCATACTATTAATATTTCTTTTTGTAAAGTTATTTATTATTATGTATGTATATTTGAAAATTGCCGTCTCATTTATCATTATTACATCCCCCTTTCTCTCTCTCATCTTTATTTATATTATTATTTATTATTCTCTATATTCTTTTTACGCACCCTATATTTAAATTTATCTCTGCTCAACCCCAAGGTAGACTGGCAGAGAATGGCATTAAGTCCATCTCATGTACATAAACGAGTGCATTAAACTTTAAAGAAAATAAATAAATTTTCTGATTCTTATTCTTCTGATTTTTTGAAGTTCTCAACTAAGTTTGTTGAAATATTTGACTAACTCGTCCCAAAGGGTTAAAAAAACCCAAAATAAAACACCAAATTAATTTTGATAAACCTATTTTGTAAATTTCGTTTATGGAGGTTCTTTTAAACCATATCACCTCAATCAAAAGAAGTAAGGGAAAATCGACCAGTTCATAAATTATAATGTTGTTAGAAATATGGAAAATGAATATTTTTTTAAAAAATAATTTAGATGCCATGGGCGTTATTTATATAAAATTACGTTGTTTAGCCATAAGTTCTGTTACAAATTAAAATGAGTTTTTTTATTGAGATGTAATGTAATATTACTAAAATTGATACCTACATATTTATTAAAGTCTCAGCAAAAACTTAAAACATATTCTATTCGTAATGACTACGTCTGGCTTTTATAAAGGCCTTTAATCTGTCTGTCCACGAATGTATGGATTTACGCACTGTTTCCTAAGGAAATTTCGACACTACGTGCTCCAAAGATTTTTTAAGATACTCAATGTCGCCGTATCGGTTAGAGCAGGCTATGTCCTCTAAAACTGACTATAATTGAAAGTCTACAGGGTTGAGCTATGGGTTACATGAGGGCCAGACTTCAGTTCTTATAAAGTCCGGAACGTTGGTTTCAAGCCAGGCTTGGGTAGTTCGTGCTTTGTGACCACGTGCAGAGTCCTGCCGGAAAGTCCACGGTGTACATTTTTAAAAAGTGTATTATTGAGAGATTTCACAACACGATCCAAGACTGTATTTTGATATAATTTGACTGTAGTTTTCACTCCTTTTTCACAAAAAAGTAATTTTATGACTCCTTGATAAGACAGGCCCCATCGATCCATCGGTGACGCAAGAATGATGACCACGTTGTACTTTTCCGATCACTTAAGCAGCATCTTTAGAACTGTGAGCATACAATCTATGATTTAGCTTATTGGAGTGTTTTTCAATCGTGAAAATTTTGTCATCGGTAAAGAGGATATTTCTGAACCTTTCACCTGAGTATCGCGACAAAAGGCGTTTTGATTGATCCAATCTCTTTAATTGTAAAGATTGATTAAGGGCATGTCCTGTATATTGACGATAAGCACCGAGCTTCAGGTCTTGTTTTATAATACGCGATAGAGTCCTAGCGGGAATCTTCATTTGTCGTGATAAGATTTTTTTATTCCTAATGTGGTTTCGAAGACTTCTGGTTTTAAGAGTATTAACAGCCTTTATAGATCTAACAGCACGCAGTCGCCCCGATCTTTTCTGGTCTTCAATAGAGAAAGTGTTATCTGTTGATTTACTAACATACGGCTGATACCAAGCTTTTGAAGTGTCTGGAATATGACCGACGGCTCCATACCCACTTTGTGCAAAGCGATCACTGCAATCCTTTTTTCTTTAACACCCCATTCCATATTGTAATTTGATAATGTACATGAAAAATCCAAAATCTAAAAATCGTAAAATACAAAATCCAAAGTTTTTAAAATAATAAACGTGTTCCAAATTCAAAATAATTAAAATGTTGAAAAAAATCAATTTTTATGTAACAGTATTTATGGCCAGACTAGTTATTTTAAGTCTTAACCAACACCATAATAAGTACGGACAGAACCTTTTTACGCAAAGTAGACCACCAGCATGACAAGATGTCTGACGACAACACAAGATGCTCTAAGTGTAGCCAGTGTATATATTTTATATCAAACAACATTTCATTTATTTTCGCAGTGTCCCGAAGAAGATGAGAGCAAATGCGAACCACGCTGCGATAACAAGGAGTGGTCTTGCGTACTCATCGATGACGAGGGTTGGGTGGTGGCCAGTGTACCCGAGGATTTGGACGAGGAGATTGAAACCGAGCCTCTGAAGGACCATCTGGCCAACGTCCACCCGGCCGCTATGGCGGCGCTGCTCAACGCGAGCGTATTCAAATTGCGCTGGATACACGATTATCAAGGAGTTTGCTTTCCTCCTAAAGATGAAAAGATACGGGCGGCAGCAGCTGTGAGAATTTAATAATTTTTATTTACTATGTAATGTACTGGTACATGTAGATGTAAGCTGTACAAGATGGACCGACGATCTAGTAAAGGTTGTGCAAAGTTGCTGCATGAAGGGAGTCCAGCACCGATTGGTTTAAACATTCTTAGAAGGCTTAAGTGCAGCAGGGGGCATCTATCGGCTGATGATAATGTGTGTGTACGCGTATGTTCACATAATATTCATTTAGATGAGTTTAGATTTAGGTGGTGGTAAATGACAGGAAAGAAAACATTTGTTCTATCCCCTGGAGATTCGAAATGGTACGTATCTATTCCAATAATTTTACTAGTAACAGCGTCTTTAAGGTTTTTCATCACAAATTTTTAAAACATACAGCACCGTATTTTTACGAGTATTACTCACCATCAGGCCAGCAAATTAAAAATAATTTTCCATTTATGCAAGAAAATACTTAAATGATTCCAACCGTCTTAATTTCCAGAAGCACAGAATATTTCTTACTAGAGAGAAAGTTACTGCTGATTGGTAAACATTAAATATTACAGATGTTTCCTTCGATCCTTCGTTCGTTATGGTCTTCAGTAAAAGTAATTGCAGAAGCAGCTAGGGAACTTGCAATCGTCGTCTACGTTCTGAGTTCAGGTAAGAATCTAAGTGTTTATGAATTCATAACATAATTCCAGATAATTTCTTAACTTAATTTGAAATTAAATAAGCGCTTACTTGGTTGCTTGGCAATTTCTTTGTAAGATAACTTTTGAATAAATTGAAAATTATTAAACTATTAGAAGATGAAACTATGCGATGTTATTCAATAAAAGGTTTACGGGTCTTTTTTGATGTTTGATTAAAACCCCTTTACTTAAAAAGTCAACAAGGCGACAGCAGAAACAGAAGCGGAAAAGGAGAAGAGGCACAGGCGTGTACAGAAGGACTTCGAGCGGGAAAAGTACGAACGGCTGTACGATCCTCGAGTGCTCATAAATAGGACACGCTTCGCCGCATGCGATCGCTCTAGGCCTGTCTATCAGCTACAGGTAGATGGTTACTCAAGTAGATAACGTAAAATAATATTCAACTTTACAAGCTTTTTGTATCTATTACAGCAACGTCTAAAAGAAAATACAGGTATGAAGTAAAGCGGTGACTGGATTAATGAGACTTACTCGTAATATTTCGTGAATTAAAAAAATTGATGACCGAAGGAATGTTTCAGTTATTCTAAATAGTGCATCCTGTTGTTAAATTAAATTGAAAATATTTAGAAAAGCTCTCTTTATTATCATTTACTAGTTTGTTATGCAATTATCGTTAATGTTTAATTATATTTATGTTCATAAATGTTAATTTCCTCAGCGCACGGCTAGAGCGATGGAGGCATTGCGTCGCAGCGCGCATGCGTGCCGCTGGCCGCTGACCGCTGCGCAAGTCCCGGCTACTAATCTCATCCTTCTGGCGGTGTACAACGCATGCCCGTACCGCGGACGGCCGCTGAACAACCCGCTTAGCAACGAACGAGTAAGAAATCTTCTTTTGGTATTGATGCTCTTACCGGACATTGTTAGTTAGAATTTCTTTCCAATCATACCAGGTATTAGCTCACGTTACTACAACCCTGACTTCTCCGAAACATACCAGTGAATCTGTAAAACTGCTTTTAACAGTTCCTTGAGAAGGCGTAATAAAGTTACTCTAAATATATGCACTCCTACGTAACGATACCAAACTAAAAGTATACGTTATATATTCTATAGGTGGAGATGGCAGACGGTAGGGAAGGATTAGAGCCTTCAGCCAGTAGGCTGGCTTGCTGGCGAAATCGTGTCCCACTGCCCGGCCGTCCGCCCCACGTGCAATGCTACCCACACAACTATTCTTATGTAGGTTAAATTTCTTTTTAACAAAAATATTTATCTTTTAAAGAAAAACATCATCCAAGCAAATACTTAGTAATATCCCTTCGGTGATGATTTAAGTTAATTATCAAAACAGTTATCATAATTTTACGTAAGTATTTTTATTACTATCCTACTGTACTTAACTACTACTAACACTGGAATCAACAAAGGTCCTATTCGTGTATTACTAGCTATAACATAATTTTTTTGCAGTTTACTGCTTTCTTGTAAATATTTCAATGTTTTGTCAGCGAATATTTTTTACAGATAGTGTTTAAAAATATTGGTTTTTTTTCGTCGTCATTACATAGGAACATAATTTCATCCAAAATACTATAAAACAAATTAAAAACAAACGTACTATATCGTACAGAATTTTAATAAAGCGTTTTAATTTTTACAGGAAGAAGGGTATCGACAATGTGGACCGTGGCTTCCGGATCCAGAAAACTATGCTTTCAAATTGTCAACTTCCAACTTATTGTTTTTTCTTTTGTATGTCATTTACGTAATTATCTAGTCTATGGTTGAAACATATTTTACCTACTCTTAAAATGGCGGCTCGTTCAGGACGATGAAACACCAAAGTTAAATATTGCATCAACAAAAAACAAGATTAGAAGTTTTGAAACGTTATATTTGTAAAATGTTACATACTTATTTACAATGTAATGTTACGACAAATATATAAACATACATTTCAATTAACGATTCGAAAAATTTCCAGTAATATTATTTTAGTTGCCTGCAAAAATTTTTATCTCTATACAAGATAGCAATTATTTAATTTTTACTGACCCGAAAAATTGTAGTAACTAATACATGGAGTTATATAAAAATATTAGAATTTTGTATTTGAATATTTATTTAGTTATGGTAAAAATGTCGTCTGATCCTTACGGTGAAGCACAATCTCCATGAAGATTACACCGTAAATTACAGACTACAAAAAATCATGTATGTACACACGCAAGCAAGCACGTACGCATGCCTGTATACACTTAAAGTGCAGACAAACTATTTAAGGCTCAATCGGATCCAATATCCGTAATAAAAGACAATTTTTATCTTATCACTTCGTTTAATTTAGTATATTTGGTTCGGAAAGGACTATTTATTAATCTTGACCAGAAAATTCATACTTGTTAACACCGTGAAACATTTCCTGAGGAATAACATGAAATACTATAATAGACATAAAAAATAATATTATTCAACATTCGTATTTGAAATTCAAAATTTTTAGAGTAAATCTAATTTTAATTTCAATAAAATTAGGGCAAGTATTAGTAAAAAAGACAATAATAGAATGACCAGATTAATCATAATGATTATAATTGATAATTAATAATGTGTTATTTGCTAACATATGCAAAATGTTGGTAATAATATGATTTTTTAACATGCTATTTTAACAGAATTTTTAATTCATTAAAAATGATCACTTAATTTTATAAATACTGTTATTTTTATAAACACTGATTTAATGTGTGAATGATCATAGAATAAATATTTAATTTTAAAGTTTTATATGGCAGTGGTGTTAACTCCTGTATCCGAACAAAATTAATAGCGATATTGTTTTACAGAGTACACTGCATGAAAAGTATCAATTTATTTTGTCCTCATGAAAATAAATGATGTCAACTTTGTATAATAAACAATTTTGAACTTATACATAGATGTCATTAGCGGTCGAACTTGCCATTTCCGATGCAGTAATTGCATATTTTTTATTAATACTCAAGTTTATCGGAAACGCTATTAATTTTGGACGGTGCTGAATAAAGACATTGACATGTTGATTGAATTTACCATTTTATTGTTTTTTACATCCTTACCGTCATAAAGTTATATAGACTGTCCAGTTGAAAATCGGAGTCAGTGGAATATTGAAAATGGAATAATATAAGTGTACATTGTAGCAATATTGGTTTCACTAATACATGTTTAATCTAAATGTTTACCTGCATAATTTTGTTTTATTATTACATTTGACACAAATTAAAAATATATATAATGCCGATTCCTCGATCGCAATTATGACTACAATACGTAGATTAATTATAATATGCGACCGCAATAATTAAAAGTACATCGGAAGTAATACCAAATGATTATTTGAACGTATTCACGATTTCACTTAAGAGATCTAAAGATTCACATCACATTGAACATAATAAATTTCCAATAACTAACCTAATTCTATTTAACGTTCTAAGTATTCATATTTTTATTTCAATCAAAAATAGTTTTTACAATTTCGCATTACACGTCTCTACAATATTGTAATGTCGAAAACAACAGTCACTATGCCTCTTCTATAATATAACATCTTCGAACGGGAACAATCTAAAATATTGTGACACATCAAAAATATTAACATCATGAAAATATTCATCTCATCCGCAAGTGTTGTGTTTACTATTTTCATGAAAAATATTTCCAATCGATTACAACTAATTTACCTTAGCTTACTGGGAAAAATATTCAATTTAAGAACATCTACCTATCTAAGAATTTTAAAATTGAATTCGATTTGTTTATTACGTTTTTTCCTTGTATTTCTTTAAGATTTGGCACTTGAATCTCGACAGACAAATTAGAAATAAATAAATTACAACAACAGGCACCATTTCATAGCCAATTCGCTATACAAAAAAAAAAATTGAATGTTAAATAAACATATTTTCATGTTTACGAGAAACATTTAATAAATTTTACATAAAGTAATTAAAAAATATAGTTTTATTTTCTTTGGCACACTATAAATAATGTTTATTAAATCATATCAATAAAATAAATACAAAAAAAAACAGTGATACATTGCATATTATTAAAACGAAATAAAATTTGAATAAAATAAAAACAAAATCAATATATCTACCATGTAACGTGTTGAAATGATAAATTATACAAAACATGAAAAACTTAAAATTACAAACGGTGGTAAAAATTACAGCCAATAATAAAAAAAATTAAACTTATCTAATACATAATGTTGATAAAAAAAATTGTACTTATGTAAACGACTGTTTTACCCTACATCACTAATAATCAATGATTCATAAATCACCAAAAACATTATTACACATTTTTCGTAATGGTAACACTAGACGTCAGTAATCTTGTTAAAACATGAAGTAAACATGTAACAGTTGAGGATAAAATTTGTTCTAATCATTCCTCTTCTGACTCGGAATCGGAGTCCGGTATGGTGCTGAACCAGTTCTCCCAGTTAGACGGTGGGCCAACGACGTTTCGGCTAGTGAAGAAATATTAGGTAGTGCAAATTAGAAAATTATATGAGCACATATAAATGTTATAATTAAAACTTGAACTAATGCAATATTAATGTCACCTACTGTCGCCAAACTCCTAGAGCTAACCAGACCAGTATTTTTTCTATCTAAATCCCGCGAACTACTCAAAGGATATTTTAAGTGTATATATATTTTTTAAAAAATGTTGTACCACCTAAGGTTGGCAATACTTTGGGCCATGTCAATGATTATTCTTGTATGGTTACTTTATGACTCAATCATCAGATTTATTTAAGCGTAGATTACCTAAGTTTGGTGACAGGCTGCGGTAATGTGGCAGTCGCCGGGGGCGGCGGCACGGGAGGAGGCGCGCGCCGCTGTAGGGTCTGCGTGCCACCCTCCTCCTCCTCGCCGTCCCAACCCTCCTCCAACATCCATCTACACATTATACAATATATTTAAAATAGCATGCACAACTTTTCATATCGCAAAGCAATTATGTGCAAAAATTATTGCATAATCTTTTATTAAGTCAAGGGTTAGTTTAATATAAATATAATTAACAAGGATGTGCTACCGCTTCTATGTAACTATCCATTTCACACAATCCACTTTTCGTATTTGCACATTCCATATATATTAAAGTTCCACTTTTTTGTAGTAAGTTACCGCAAAAGTTGTGGGAATGATATTTAATGTGCAGCAACTGTAAGCAGTTGCCAAGATTAATTAATGTAATTAATAAACGGATTAAAAAACTATACTAAAAATCTTGTGTGTTGTAGGGAACTACGTTTAAAGGCGATGGTCACAATCACTGTGTTGATTATCGACCACTAGATGTAGTTATGTTAATTGTGTAGTGAATCAGTTATACCTGGAGCTGCTTGCTGATTTGCAGTTGGCGCACTCGCTTCGGTAGTCGTCGGCGTCTTCAGCGCCGGGAGCGTTCACACCGCCGTCATAGCTGCAGTCGCATAATGGCTAGGAAAGTAAATATATATTTCCTCATTTATCAACAATAGGATATAAATTGATCGCAATCGATACATAGTGTTAAGCGACAATGAGGTCGTAGATAGTGAAGCGTGCTCGCCCAGAATACTCTAGCTTTTACATGTATGACTGCTGGCACACAGCAATGCTGTTTAAGTGGCAGGTTGACACTGAGGTGGTGAATGACCAGACGGGGCTTCCTCTGGATCATCGGAATCAAGAAGCGGCCTCTTTATTTGAGGTAAAGAGTGGCCCTCCTGGTAGGTGCTGGGAGACCGAGACCTGGAAGTACCAGCTAGCTTTAAGAGACTTCCACACCCGTATAAACAAGTTGGTGTGGTGTTCTCCAACCTGGATGGAGAGGCCGGAGTGGACCAGATTCCCACTACGGCTGCCGAAATTTACACCGGCGGCAGCCGTATATAGGGTAAGGTGGGTGCGGCGTTCTGCGTAATGCGGGACACCGCAGAAACTTTTACCAAAAAGCTCAAGCTGGAAAACTTCTGCACTGTCTACAAGGCGGAGCTGCTGGCTTTAGTGGAAGCGACGGGGTTCGTGGCCAGCGGGTCAGCTCAGTCGACTTCTATTCTGAACGACTCGAGATGCGCTCTCGAGAATGTTGCAAGACCTGACACCCTCCATCCCTTAGCGCTAAGAGTGAAAGAGAACATGGAGATAGCGAAAGAGAAAGGAATGAAAGTGAGATTGTTTTGGGTGAAAGCGCACGCGGGGTTGCAGGGGAACGAGAGAGCGGATCAGCTGGCCAAGGAAGCGGCCCTGAAGATCAAAAGGAGACCAGCATACGAGGTGTGTCCCATTTCATTCGTCAAGCGTCAGCTCAGGCTGAACACGCCTGAGGAGTGGAACAGGCGATATATGGAAGGGACGACAGCTTCAATAACGCGGATGTTTTTCCCGGACGCCGTCACGGCCTATCGAATACTTCGCCGGTTGGACCTGGAGGTCCAAATGCGCACGGGGCATGGGGGATTCTTTCCTACCTGCACAGGTTTAAGTGCAAGGAGAGTCCCGCGTGCACATGTGATCCGGGATTGGGCTAGACCGTGTTGCAACTAATCACCACCTGCCCCATTTATGGGAAGGTGAGATGGGAAGTGTAAACCTTATTGGGAAGGACAATGGTAGAAGGCAGCGAACCATCGCTTATAGGTAAAGAGGACAGTAGAAATGTGTTTTCAAGTTTTCTGTAAAAGAATAATTAAAAGAACAATAGATAGCATTAGGAGATAAAAATAGAATTAGAAAATAAGAAAAATGAGAAATGTAAGACTGAGATAAATTTAAAATGAAATTAAAAGTAAATATAAGAAAGAAAAAGAAATGTCTTCTTTATTTGAGCGTGAGGTATGCCAGAAGGAAATGGAATGTGGTATGGAAGAGAAGATATGTGAGCGAGAAAATTAGTGCAAGTATGAAAAGAGAAAAGAGTAAAAGCGAGAATAATATATAAGAAAATAAAATTATAAAGAAAAGTGTATGTCCTTTTCAAACTTAACAGGGGGAACGAGATTGAAAAAAAAATAGCCAGACGGGTTGGAAGAACTCTCACTGTTTCGATTCCATCACTCATGCCTCGGAAATGAACCCGAGACGTCCGTGTTGCAAGGCAAGTGGCAAACAATAGCGCCATGAAGACAATGAAACAAGAGACCTAACAGTGAAATGGTCCAATGGTATACTCTACTTGTACGGATTTAAATTTGTTAAGAATTGCCACAGGTTACCTTCGATACCAAAAACTATATAGTAGTAAATATATACTGGCGGGACAATTAGTCTACTAAGTTCCTTACTTTATCTATTGTAAGTGGGAGAGTATCCTGTGGTGCAGTAGGCGGAGTTTGTTTATTGTGCGGTGCCTGTTGTACAGGCGGAGCAGGGAGCGGAGGCGAAGGGGGCGTGGCTGTCGTGACATCAGTCTGCGTCAGCTTCGTGAGCTTTACGTCAGCACCGCCAACGTTCTGCTCCTCGCTCTGAGCCCGCGAGCGAGCATCGTTCAAACCAACACCATTCCTGTGAAATATAAACAGTAACATATAATAATATCTGGGACATTTTTCACACACAGTACTCTGATCCTAAGATAGGTAGCTAAGCAGCACTTGTAGTTTGGGTTATCGAACACCGATATACATAGATTTTTATCACATGAATGTTGTCCTGATTGGGAATCGAACTTGTGAACCCTGGTGTAAGAGACAGGGTTACTGTTACTATCATTACAGGGCAGACCGCAAACATGGTATGCTCACCTTCCGGCTTGTGCAGGTGCTAAGCGGCCACGGCTGCTTAGCACCTATACAATAGCAGCCGATACATGCACCGAGTCGCTGGGAGGAAGCCTACCATGCAATGCCATCATTGTGGTGTCCAAGAGGAAACGGCAGACAACACTTACGCCGTGTGCCCGGCTTGGGCGGACGAGCGTGCGCAACTAACCACAGTAGTTGGCGTGGACTTATCGCTGCCAGTAGTATTGGTGGCGATGCTCGGAAGCGAGAGAGAGCGGGAAGCGGTGGCAGCCTTCTGCGAGGCGGTGTTAGAGCATAAGGAGTCGGCGGAAAGGGCGCGCGAGGACACCGAGGCCCACCCTATGCGCCGCAGAAGGTTGAGGCGAAGGCGCAGGGAAAACGCCCGTTACCTTCCCCCTTAAGATGTATCTCTAGGTGGTAGACAGTTGGGACTGCCGCTCGTTTAAAAGGTCCCCGAGGTTATAGCGGCATGTCTCGTGTTATAGCGTGCCGCCCCCAAGGCAGAAGTGGGGCAAGGCCCAAAGGTATTGAAGAGTCCGGATGCGGATGGGTCGCCATGCGGCGTTACGGAAGACACTTATCAGCGTTCCCGTGACGTCGCGACTCGGCAACGAGGCGGAACACCGTGGTGGTTTTAGTGGGTAGGAAGTCCTTTACAGGGCGGGAGTCCCACACAAGCCCTCCCTTCCGCAGGGGCTTATCGAGCGTAAATGCGTTTTCACAACGTAAAAAAAGGGTTACTACCATTACAACAACAGACCTTTAAATACCGTAGTAATTCTTGGCTGTGGTACTTTCATCACAAAGTAAAACTCGTGCTCTAAAAATAGTCCAGGACATAAATAAACCAAAAATATTGACTCGCACATATGCATGATCAAATAATTCATTTCACAGTTATTCTAAAACGTGTTGTAAAATGGGTTAATTTCATGTAAAATACATAAAAATCATTCGAAATCGCAAAAAGCATAAATAATAATTAAATTTCAAAATCATTGTTTTAACCAAGAGTAACAATAATTAATAATTCAGTGAAAAATATTCAGTAATCTTGAAAAATAAGTGGTTTTTAGTAAAAGAAAAATTTCTAGTTTCAAAAAAAAAATATATTATTAGAGATTTTTGTTAACAACAGGATGTTTCACTTTAACCAAGTTTAAGACACCCTGGACAATTATAAAAATCTTTTAAATATTACCAAGGAGATATGATCTGTCGATCTAAAGGTAGACCAATCCCGGAATGTAAAATACCGTACCTAGGTAATAACTGTGTTACCCTACGGCCTCATATTTTTTAAATCATCTTATATACATAAGGTGAAATATTGTAATATTATGTCATTTACCATATTCTTTAACGCAATTTTTAAAATATGATATAATGATGAAAAAATTATATTTACGTAATAGAGAGATAATACGTAAAAACACTCACGAGTGCTCTAGTACTAAGTCGACGTCGCTAGCGGCCACGTTCAGATTGCTGGACACCATGTTGAAATTGCTGGCGGCCATGTTGAGGTTGCGAGGCATGCTGCGGCCGGTGTCGTAGCGCGGCTCGCCGACGCGATGGAACGAACGTCGGATCTCGCCACCCAGCGAGCGGTCAGCGCGGCTAAAGCCCGATATCGCAGAGTCCAATATCGCTGTCTCAATGGCAGTCGATATGCGCGGTATAGTTCTATGCCTACAAAGAATTAAATATATAACGTGTGTACATTAATATTCCGTCTCACTTGATGCGACCCGAAGTCTACTCAAGCGAGGAGATTGAGGTAATAAACGCTAGCCGAGTATGGGTAAGAGAAAATTTAACCTATTTTATAATTAATGGAAAGTGAATAAAAATTAAATCTCTTAAGTTTTAAGACAATGAAGAACTTCGACATCATTATTTTATATCTCTCCATTCAAATTTAGTAAATAAAGTTAATACGTATTTGTGTTACTAACAATGTGTGTAAAGGTTGCGCGTGCGCGTAGAAGCCGGGCACGTTATGCGGGCGCTCATGCTCTAAATGCGGCGGCGCAGAAGGCACGACCTGCACGCATGCCCCGCCCCCGCCCACTACCCCTGTGCCGCCAGCCTGCTGCCCACGCCCGCTGATCGTTCCCAGCGAACCCGTCAAACGCAGTGCACTCGGAAAACCCACCACTATTTACAAGTAAAAAAATACTTTTAATACGTAATTATAACATATTACTAACAAACTTTATTATTATTGAAAATTTTATAGTGTTTCGTAATTTTTATACGATGAAGCCCCGAATCAAGCAGGCGGTTTTATTTATTTCTCAAAGTGATACCACACATAAAATAAATATATAAAAATAAAGCTTACATCTTCAGATTATAATGTTATAAATACATTAAATAATTACTACTCCTTCTATAACTATAAACAACAACTGTACATTTATAATTTATTTTACATTGTACATATACGATACTTTATTGAGCATCTTTACATAATACTACAGTACATAGTATTTAGCATATTGACAAATTTACAGGCTTGAAATAATATTCAACGATATTATTTTTAATTACTTCGAAACATTCCATAACACAGGGGTCAACTAGTTAGTAGCGAGCTTCGTCCACACAAAGTATGAACTTTGTTCCAGGCGGGCCGGAGCGAAAAGGTTAAATAGGAATAGGAAGTTTTCCGTTTAAGTGTTAATAGAAATAATAAATAAATATCTGGTACAATTTTCATACACAGCATTCTGATCCCAAGATAGATAGAGCCTGCAGTGTGGCTTAACAGAGACCGATATACATACGTAGATATTTTTAGAATAAATATTTAAATATATAATGACAACCAGACACAGAACAAACACAAATGTTTTTCCTAAGCGGGAAAAGAACCCGCGACGTCTGGTGTAAGATGCAGGGGTTACTACCATTACATTAACGGACCGGTAAGTTAAACCTTTGGGTACATTTGACGAGCCTGACGTCGTAGGAATTTAACATATACATGTTTTTTTTTTCGCAGTAATGTGGTATCGAATCGAATCGTATCGCAATCTCTGAGTATTTATCGGAGCAAGCGTCTTTGCCGAATTATAACAGTCGTGGTCGTCCCTCGATTAGCAATACGCCACTCACTTCCTTTACCGGCAAAACAATGGGGAAACTTTCCGGAAAATATTCCTCTAACTGACTCAAAGCAACATCCTACAAAAAGATGCCGTGTGTGTTATCACCATAACATAAGAAAAGAAACTACCTGGCAATACAAACAATGCAAAGTACCTTTGCATCTACCAAGCTGATTTGAAAAGTTTAACACTGTTCAAAATTATTAAAATTTTACTCGCGTTTGTTTATCTTAATCAATTTTGTAATATGTATTAGTTTTCTAAAAATATTTCATTTTGGTTATGTTTATAAAATGAACGTATTCAACATAATATTAGTCAAATACGTTCAATGTGTTAAAAAATTTCAAATAAATCGGGGGGCTCAAGGGATTAATATGTACATATACTTTACCGCTAGGTGGGACGGCGTGGTGAGGCACTATGGGCGCGTCCCCTGCATGCACAGGTTGCAGCAGCGGTGCGTTGTAACAATTCTGTGTGTTCGCAATCTATAAAACAGAATTTTATTCAGACAATGAAGACAAAAACAAAAAAAAAATAGCTAATCGTAATAATACGACACCCTACACCAGTGTATCTAATTTTTTTTAATATATTCCCATAAAAATTGATTTAAAATACTCACGCTACCCTTTATATAAATGATGAAAATGGTTTTACGCTGTTACAATAAAAAAAATCATCATGAATAATTATTAATAAATAAATGAAATTTTAAAATATTGGTTTATACTAGAAAGTTATTATAGTTGCGTGAAGGTAGGATCTAAATAACGTCTTCGCGCGTATATCCAAAAATGTTTTTGTACCGGAACAACTTAAAAAAATTACATGAACTGCTTTTTACATTCACAAATGTGAAAAAAGCAATGATTATTTATCATAATTACAAACTTAGAAATTATAATATAATCCAATTGTTTTCATAATGATATATTTTCAAATTTGATAAAAGGTACAACCACGAGACATAATCCATAAATAATAGAAGAATGGTATTTTTGCAGTAAAGATTTCTTCTTCTTCATTCTTATATCAGCAATTTATTTTTAGATTCTAAGTATTGTGAACCACAAATATTTTAGAAGCCTTGACTATCAAAAAGAATGAAAACATATAACTTATGACAGGTGTATCAATTTACCTGTTGTACTGGCCTCGGTAAATTGACATAAGCGTGACCTGTGCATTGCACGGCATCACCGGAATTCACTCCAGAGTATGAACGATGGAATGATTCATTGTTCATTCTGGAAGTAAAAATACATAATATAAATACAGTAAAGAATAATTATTAAAAAAAATATTGAAAGAAAAAAAAGTGAATGATAAAATTAATTAAATGGAAATTTTATATTATTATTCCATGAATCACACGTGTGTATGTGCATGAAGGTGTGGGTTTAACTTGCGCGCTTCAACACTTTAATTCAAAATATACACGTTAAAACCATACAGGATCAAGAATTTAAACACAATTCTTTGCAATAACATCGATAGCATTTAAAACCTTCATGACACAACAATATATTGTTCGTCTTAATATCGGAGATAATTACTTTTAAATATCTTTATTTAGCGTATTACATCATAAGCCCCGTAAAATAAACAAAAGTTTTATTACAACTATCGTAATCAAATGTGCAAAAACGTTTGAGAAAAAAAAGAGCGACGTGTTGTGATTCAAGTGATCTACTGCGAATCATTTCATTTCCAACAAATCCGGCAAAAACATAAAAATATTTATATACTTCAAGAACTGAAAAACATATTTCATTATTCTAACACTAGAAATATTGACGCTTAAAAAGACGCAAAAATGCGAGTTTTGTATTCGATGTAGTACGTTATTACGTTTTGATATATTATGTGTATATTCTTCAACTCGCTTGTAAAACTGTCAAAAATAGCAAAAGGTAAGCTATCGCCAGTTTTCAAGAAGAACGACTATTTTTTATTTCGTTACACTGTAATATTATCCAACCTATGTACCAATTAATTTTTTAGTGATATCGAGTTGTGGTCAATGAAATAAATAAATGCTTCCAAAGGATGTGTGATTTATATGTTTATAGATATCAAAGGGATGAAAAAATAAAATAATGAAAAAGGCTTATTGTAAAACACGTTTTCCAAATATGTCGTTATTCTAAAAAACTGGTGATAATATGACTTATGACTTTTTTTCATTGGTTATGGGCTAATACTTAGATACTTATATTTCACCTGATATACTTAGATTTCACCTGATGTTAAGTGACAATGAGGCCGTAGATGCA
The DNA here is from genome assembly GCA_018245475.1 of Pharmacophagus antenor. NCBI lineage: Eukaryota > Metazoa > Arthropoda > Insecta > Lepidoptera > Papilionidae > Pharmacophagus > Pharmacophagus antenor. The sequence continues at coordinate 509 of DWQX01000179.1, read as the reverse complement.
TATCACACAATTATACAATCAATCGTACAATCAGCCAGACTCCACAACTCCTGTGGCCCCGAAATCCAACCCGGGACCTCTGCGTTACAATGCAAGTGGATAAACCACTGCGTCACGGAGGCAGTACCTTATTGCTTCTGCACGGCACTGCGCTACCGCCTCGTCGTAAGGGGGCGGTGCCTCCCCGCGAGGAAGATAGTTCGTAGGCGGCTTCCATGCCCCCAAAGCAGTTTCACAAGTACCGCCCATATACCCCATACTCCCGCTTATATATCTGTAAGTTTTAATTAACAAGTTGGAATTTCTTATAAACGATTAATATAAATTTTTCAATAACAAGTGTTTTATATTTTGAAAACAAGTAATAATTTTATAACGAATGAATTAAAAGCTGGAACTTAATATATTGGTCATGGTAGGGTCAACATGTGTGGGGGTCATGACCCGCAAGGAGGGCGAGGAGCGGGTGAGGGAAGAAAACTCCCAAAACCCGCTCCGCCGAAGACGAA